>JASDQU010689988.1:58271-68964 GCA_032191745.1 Picea mariana
GAACATGATCTGTCACAGGGACTTGAACCACCAAGTTTAAATTGAGGTTTATGTTGTTTATGCTAGGGACTGTCAGGCCATGGCTATGTACAAGTTACTGGTGTGAATATCCTGCAGCCTATTGGATGATATTCACAAATGCAGCTGCATGGGCATTCATCTAGGATCGATGTTTTAAAGGTTCACGATTTGTATGTTGATTCATTTAGGGACTTGTGGAACATTCCAGAGATACAAGACTCAAAGGACGAGATAAGGTTTACAGATTTAATCCATCGTATTCAAATGCGACACAATTATGCATTGCAAACTATGGTTGTCGATCTCTAGGAACTAAAAAAGTACCTAGGGCGCAAGCAAGGATTGAATGAACTTCCAAAAATACATTGATTTTGCTACCGCTTGATTTGTCACGCTAAGATAAGCAAGGTCAACACTCGTGACAAACCAAGGGCAACTTGGAAGAAGAGCCATTGTCATCCGGGCTCCTACTTCCCTGCTCTTCTTAGGTGAATGTATTTTCCTATGCTTGTTAAAATTTGGAATAACCAACTGACATGATTCATACAGTCTGAAACAAAAATCCCTTGACAAATGCCAGGCTGACCTTCAAACATAAATAAAATTAAAAAAAAACACCCTGAAAAGAAGAATATATGCAACTTGAGATAGCTAGCAAGCACGGGATTAATTTAGAATATAAATTCCTGAGGGTTTTGTTATCATCATACCAGCATAATATAAAAGCTGTCACATAGAGTTTGAAATGATGTACGCATGTGTCTCTGTCAAGAATCTCACTTTGGTACCAGGTTTAGCAGAGGCTTATAACAATGTTACTTTATGGCACACTTTTTCGAAATACTTCCAATAGTACAGCAAATTTATCACTCAATAAACCCTGTTTGAAAGAAACGCAGACAGGTTTCTCTCCTTTTTATGGACCCGAAATATCAGTCTTGAAGATTAATTGAAACCCCACAAGGTGTTCTGCAGTGTTCTTCAAGTTCCAATTAAGACAAATACGCCGAGCATGACAGGCTATTTCAAGATATAGATGAGTTCAATCAGTCTTTATGTCAAATAGTTCAATGACAAACTTAGAAACAAAAATCAAAACTGCAAGATTGTATGCCCAGGTTTGAAGAACCATTCATGTGATCTTAGAACTTTGGTTTCCAGGTTTAGAGAACTTTCTTAGGCATGAAATTATGAGTTTAGGATCAGAATGTAAGTGTTTAAATCATTATTGTTGTGCATACCTGAGAATTCAAGCTACCTATCACTGCTGGTATGTCATGCAAAGATTTATGAAGTGTGTCATTCCTACAATTATACTCTCAAAACCAGCTTACAAGCAAAATTACCAAGACTGTTTTAAAATCTAAGAAATTTTCGTAGATACATTTCATCAAACAGTTTACGCGCAACCTGGTATGCTTCAAAATTTCAGTCATTTTCCTTGTGATTTATCATTTAATAAACAGCTTTAGATGCTGGAGTGTAGGCAAGAATCATGAGGCACCTCCAGCAAAGGAATTTACACTCATAAATCTGCCTGTAGTTTATCTTTCACACAGATTTGTGAGTGCCCGGTACCAATTCGCCCTCTAAAATGTATGGCTGTAGGTGCAAGGCTTATTAGATGAACATAGACCTGGATTGAATAAGCCAATATGTTTCCAAACCTATGTTTGGGCATAAAGGAGTCCAAAGAGAAACTTGTGGCTGCAAGAAAAAGAACTACCAGTGCCTTATCCAGTGTCTTGGGCTCATGGAGTCTAGGTTGCCAAGAAAGGGGAACTGCTACACAAACGATTAGGGCACTCCAGCTGAAGCTTTCTAAAGAACCCAAGAAATGACCCTATCTTCATTTTTCTAAAGAACCCACAAAAAAAAAACTCACCACCAATCATGCTAAAATAGACATAGAATGCAAACCAGGAAGCTGAAAATACCATGAACTGATTCAACCAACTATTTCACCCGACATAGAGAGAAATCAGTCCAGAAAAATCACTTCAATTGGTAGATATTTTGTAAATTGGAACAATAATACCAGAAATCTCAAGCTTCATAGCCTTTGGTGGTAATATTCCAGCTTGAAAGAGTAACCAACAGCAATTCCAACCTGTAGGGCGCACCATGGTAACACACAAGCTGCCTCAGAACACAATGTACAGAGCCCTGTTGCTTATTTCCTCAAACCCTGTTTCTTGTACAAAACGTAAATAGCCATATAACCCAACGACTAGGTCAGAAAATGAGAGAAAGAGGCAACTACTAGGTTAGAAAACGAGAGAGAGGGGCCGCACAGCTTCTTCTAGAAGAAGCTGGCCCCATTTAGAGAGTGCGCCCTCCTTTCTAAAACTGATTAATACACATGTGTTGGTGGGCCCTTGGCGCGCACCCCAACCTTTGACAATTTCTAAAACTGATTAATACACATGTGTTGGTGGGCCCTTGGCGCGCACCGCAACCTTTGACAACTGATTACATTATAAAAGAAGTTAAATTAGCAGCATAGTGGCTTATACCTTACTTCTTAAAAATTGTTTTAGTGTAATAGTTATATGTAATACAAAGCAAAAATATAAACTAATTATAAAACACATAAAACTTGTAATAATCTATTACTTATAGCGTAGCTAAAAGAAAAAGAGAAATAATAGTGAGTCTTCATGTTTTTAAAATTTGAAGTAAAATTAGACAAATCTAAGTCTTAATAATTGTTGACAATCTCACAAATGTAAATTGAAGTCTTATAAACCTTTCAAAAATAATTTGATGAATAAAAGTTGTGGCATATTATTCCTATCCATAATACTGCAAAGCATGATTGAATTAAAATACACACTCTTTTCTAAACAATAGAATCTCAAATCTATCTAATATAAATTAATCCATTTACTTAAACAATAATGATAATAATAAATTATATTTATGATTACATAAATATAATGATGTTGTTATATTAAAATTTGAAGTCAAAACCATCTATCATTTAATTGATTTTAACTTAGACAATAAAAACAAAAATATTATATGATTAGATAAATAATGTTGTTGTATTAAAAAGTAGTAGTTTATTTAAAATGTGAAGACAATATATGCATTATTTTAAAATGTGAAGACAATGATATTACTTTTGGGTTTAAGAAATTATTTTAAAAAATTGTTGACATAAATAATACCAATGGTTTACACATAAACAAATTAACACATTTCATAATAAAATGTAAATTAATCGTATAAATTTGCAATGCCTTATTCAAAAAATACAAGGAGTTTATAAACCCTAAACAATATTGTTCATTTGTCCATATTAAATGTAAATAAAAAGTGCACGCAAAACAACATTTACATAAAGAATAGTATATATATCCGAAGTTTATAAACCCAAAAAAATATTGTCCATTTGTCTTTCATTTGCTTTTTTCATCTTTAATCAACTAAAATAAGCAAATTTATAAATGCATTTGTTTTTTAATATCAATTGAATGGACTAGTCTCTTTATACAATATAGTGAAATCCATGTTATCGCTCAGTTTGTAGTCAAGGTCAGGTAGCTTGAAAGGTAAGGAACAAACTAGTGTAACAGGAGCTTCCCCACCCACTGTCACCTCGATGGGGGGCTCTTTCTATTTAGGGTGGCTAATCCCAAGGGAGACGTCCCTAGGTAATCCGGGGTGTTGAAAGGAAAAGGGTCAAGGAGTTAAGGCTCAAGAGGTTAAAGTAGGTTTTCCTTTCACAGATTACCGCCAAGAAGATAGTCAAAGAGAAGATAAACCACAAGATAAGCACCTGTTTGCGAGACAAAGCAACAATAAAAGCTAAAATGTGCAACAGGGTTTAGTACTTCATGAATTAATGACTATCAACAATTAATATATATGAGCATAAATAGCAGTGATTATTGACGAAGTCAATAATTGCAAAAATGACAATGGTTTATAATATTACTTCTCAATAACACCGGAAATGATATAGCATTCAATGTATAAAATCAATCCTTGAATTATCACAACGCGTTAAATATCATCAAATGCTCACAAAGACATGCTGCGTCACTATACTAGGGTGACGTCAGCTTAGTTCTAGGGTTAGTTTGATAGGCAATGAGGTGGACGTTTTGCAAAATAATCCAATGAAATTTATCTACACATCAAAGTCTATCACTTGATGACCTAGCCGCAATTTTTACGCCAGCCAACAACTTAAAATAGGCATGACGTCATCAACAAATTAGGGTTAGTAAGTCGCTAGGGTTAGTTAGGGTTTCAAATTTTGGAAGTTTGAAAGGTTGTTTTAACACAATTGACTCAACGTTGGATTTCTAGACTAGTGCCTTAGGGTAAATGGAGTCACGGAGCAAGGCTAAAGTCTTGGGAGAATATAAATTTAAGGACAAGAGGGTTAGGCTTTCTAGTGCTGCAATGGCAGGGCCACAAAGTCAAAACCCTAAGGGGAGGAGGCTCATTCCGGTGTTGCTTAAGCAAGGCCTCATGCTCCTCCCTCTTTCCTTAAAAATCCTTGGCAAAAACGGCTAGCTTTAAAACATAAATCTAGGGCTGAAAAGTGTTGTAAAGACAAGGCCTCTCAAATCCTAAAGGTCAAAACCCTAGGTGTAAACTCAATTAGGCCTAGGACGTCTTCCTTCTTCAATTTATATTTCAAAACTAACTCAGAAAAAGGGGAACTAGTGTAGCAACGGCTAGGCTATGTCCTCCTTCTTCAATGGCTAAACAAGTCTTCTATCATGGGGACATGAAGCAAGGACCTACTTGTGTGCTTGCTACCTAGGGTTTTAATGATTAAGCAAAATAGCAACAATGTAACCATAAATGTAAGATATTTAACCTACAACCATTCAATCAAGTACACTTACAAATCAATGAAGAGCTTATCAAACCCTAGTTGTAAACCTTCCAATGATAGAAAACACCATAAACATGCCAAAGAAGATCCTCYACAAGTGTAGCGCCTCAACTCCAAGAGCCAAATACAAAGACAAAAGACTAAAAATATTTCTCTCACAAGAGAGTGAGTTGTGTTATATTAAAAATGAGAGGCAATGTCCTCTCTTTATATCATCCAAATGACCTTTAATTAGAAAAATAGGTCATTAAAACAGTCGACAAGGCTGACTAACAATAGTTACATTATTTGTCACATTAATTGCTAAAATGTCATAATTATGAGCTAAAAGGGAGACGTCAGGCCCCTCTGAGGGAGACGTTGGCCCTTTTTGGGCAAGATCAGCATCCAAAAGGAAAAACGTTGGCCCTTCTAGGGCTCCTGCAAGTTGCCACACGTGCCAAATGATCCCAGCACACTGCCACATCCTCCAGAAAACATCCAGCCTGTCCCTGTCCATCAAAAGCCATCATCTCCTTTGCAGTGGGTGATCCCCCTAGGCCGGGCTCTGCCAAAGCGTCCTGGGTGAGGACGTCCTTCTTCTTCTTCATGCAAGGGCTCATCTCAACGTTGTCCTGCCTCTGCCATCCCAGCAACCATATGATGGGCTCTTCAGCCCCATGGAGGTCCGAACTAATTATATCCCCATGTGTACCGGTCCACTGGTACCTGTCCGTCAGGCATGGTCCTGCACATCAAAAACTACGCCCTCCATGGGCTCATTAGTCCTAGAGATCATAGCAGTGTCAATCATATTTCATCATTAAATTTATCAAATACATGCATGAAATTCCTAGCATATCATCTAAGAGCTCAAAGACATTACACAGATCTACTATACAAAGCTGAAGAAGACCAACAGAACAACCTATTGGGCGAATACCCACAAGAGATGGAAAGTTTCCTCAGAAGATCATTCAAGCCATGTTTTATGATGTGATGTGGTCTAGGAATGTCCAATCGCAGTAAGACCAAGGGCATGGTATTGTCTGTGGGTGCCTTTGTAGGAGGCAAGCTGTACCCGTCATGGATGCATTTTTTCCAAACCCTTTATTGCCTTTATCTTTTTATTTATTTTCTTTCTTTTTTACTTCAAGGTTTGACCGGAGGACACTGCCTTGGCTTGGTGACCAAAGCTGACAGTGTTACCCACTGGTATCTTCGCAGAAATGATAAGGATGGCTCTTGATGAGACCCCCTTTCCCTTGGCCATGCAACCAAAGGTCATTGCCCTAGCGTGGTAACTAGATGATGGCAATGTCATACTGCTGGATACCTATGAACATAATGGGCCGGCTCATGATGAGACCTCCCATCCTCTTGGTTAGGTCTTGTTTTATTATTTTTCTTAGGGTCCCATTAGTTTCTTATCGAGAGGCTTTTTATTGCCTTCTCGGGGATCCCCTGGGCGAAGCATCTCTAGGTTTTATTTCCTATGGCTTTTATCTTTTACCAGCTGCTTTTGCCCCCTGGGCCTTTAGCCCCTTCTTCCCACAAGACAAAGTGTAACCCTCAAAGGTTATCCTAATGGTCGGACTAAGGGAATGGGATAGATGAGCGGGAGATAGAATGAAAAATGATAGAATGGTGGGAGTGGAACGATGGATCTGCAAATCCCCCTTAGTGGCTAACCAAAACCCATGAATACAATCTTGCTAAGTCACCCCAACAATGGTCAAGTGGATTAGTGTAAGATCCAAGCAATCATCATAAATGAAAGGAACTTAATGCATATATAAGAAGGTTATAACGATCAAACATGACACATACCATGATACCTCAGACCAATTACCTCATGGAGCAAGAGTCCTCTCCGAAGAAAGTCCAAGCCGGTGGTGATGGAAACTGCTGCTGCTGACAGGACAAATATGGCGAAGAAGAAGAAAGATGGGCCCTCCAGGGCCATGCTCAGGTCAATCCTGCTCTCGGTACTCCATGTCTAGGACCTGTGGGCCTCGAGACATGATCTCCTAGTTATCCCTAGATATCAGGGATAACATCTGGCTCTAACTCGAGGACATGTGCTAACCGTATAGCGCATGAGAACCTCAGCAATCTCTGGCATAAGCCTATAGACCTGCTCACACTTGACAAGAAAGCATCAGCGACAAAAGGTGGGGTGGTATTGCCACCCCGCAAAATATAACATGTGTACATAAAGTAATCATAAATACAAATAGAAAGTAAAACACTTACCTGTTGGCTGCATGTTGGTGTAGTCAAACAACCAGTGAAGCCAATCCAATAACGTTCCTCGATACCTGCCTTTGTGCTTCATCATAAGCCAAAACAATGACGAATCAAGCACAAAAATGTCATGAGTTAGAACATATATCACATCATCAGGAATCTCAAAGTCTAACTCATGGAGGCGGGTGGGAGGGACAAAATCCTGCCAAGTCCATCTCTGAGAAAAGTACTCAATCCTATCCAAGAAAGGGTCATGAAAAACACAAGGTTTGGAAAACCGACTCAAAGGATCTGTAAATTGGTTACCTAGGACATCCTCAAGCTCTAAAATCAAGGAAGGAAATGACAAAGGTTTGGCAGACGACTAGCAAACTATCAAGGGAAAGTTAAAAAACTGATTGGAGCTAGCATTACCCAACCAACCCTTGGAGTTTAAGGTTTGCCCAAGAGGAAACTCAACATGAAAAAGGTAATTCCCAACTACACCTTTAATGGAAAAGCAAGGCAAGGTAACAACAGGTGGTTGGGGTGAAAAGTCATGAGAAACCTTCTTTAGGCAAACAATGTCCTTACTTGTATTAAAATCTGAGCATAGCGGTGGTTGGTAATCATCTTCATGAAAAGGATCCAAATGCTCAGAAGGGTACTCATCAAAAATCTCAAGGTAAGACTAAAAATAATCAGAAGAAAGAGGTACTAGGTCATCCTTGGTTTTCTGAAAGGTACAAGTAAAAACCTCATCTCCTTGTTGCCATTGTTCGGAAGTAATCTGCTGTGACAGTTGCAAGGGAAACAACTGGAAATGACCCTCAGTGTCATAGATGGGATCCAGGTCATAACCAACTATATCCCACCTACGTCTCCCAACATGTATGAACTCATCAATATTATCAACAGTGTCACTATCTGTGTCATAGCATGCAAGATTTGAAAATTTTGAAAATTCATCCTCCTCCTCCTTTTCATCACAAGGTAAAGCATCATCAAAAGTTAGGGGAGGAGGGTAACTCATTGTTTCTTGTTGCACATGAACTTTGAGGACTTTGGTGTTTTCGGCATGCATTATGGTCTCATCCTTGGGGATTACTCCTTCTTCGTCAATTGGAAGGCCTATTCCTTTGATTGCACAGCAGGGACCATCAACTTCGTTCAAAGATTTCTTTTCCTCTTCATCTTTTGAATCAAGGGACACAGTATCATTAGAATTTTGAAGTGGAAAGTAATTAACCTCATCTTCACTTTGCTGTACAGGAGAAACAAGCTCTTGGATGACTTCATCGGCGGGAGGAGCACAGGTGGACACTTCATCATCTTGCTCAGGTTCTTGCTCCTTAATCACGTCCTCACTCTGCTGGTTGAAAACTCGTTCCCTTCTCTCCTATGGATTTTCGACAAAGGTTCCAGAGGAAACTAGTTTTATCAAGCTGAGAGTGTCCATGGCATCGATCTTGGTCATAAAAAGACTCTTTTCAATTTGAATGGCCATGTCATGAGCTTCTGCAAATGTTTTTGGCTTTTTCTTATTTAGAAGGAAGCTCAAATGTCCCTGAAGTCCATTAGTATAGAGGTAGATGAGGTATTTGTCTTCAGGACGATGGCCTCGAGGAATCTGGTAAAGCACCTTCTGGAACCTAGCACGGAAAGCTCTGACAATCTCAGACTCTGTTTGTTTTATGCCTTCAAGCTCTTTCAGCAATGATTGTATATCTTCCATTTTCATGGTCCACTTTGCAAGGAAAACTTCTTCAAAAAGGTCCATAGAAGTGATGCTGGCAACTCGAAGGTTATCATACCATCTTCTGGCCTCTCCATGCAGGGAGGCAGAGAAGATTTTCATCACCAGGTCTTCAGCCTCGTCGCTGATAGGGAAAGATTGAAAGAAATCCCAAAATCTTCTCATGTGAGACTCGAGACACTCTCCATTGATGCCAGCAAATCAAGGGAGGAAAAACTCATAGAGAGGAGGCATTTTTCTGGGATATCCTAGGATTTTACTCATATCTTAAGGTCTGTAGTTTCCTGGGTCCCATTGTGAAGTCATTGTTGGCTTCGTCATCAGTGGAGTCGCCAGATAGTTTTCTTGAAACTATCAAATAAAGGGGAAAAAATCTATTGGAGTCGCCAGGTAAGCTTGTAAGAAAGGTCTCTGAGGCAAGGCTTACCAAAGGTTTTGTCGTTGAGGAAGATTGACTCAATGTTCCCCGGCAACGGCGCCAAAATGTTATCGCTCAGTTTGTAGTCAAGGTCAGGTAGCTTGAAAGGTAAAGAACAAACTAGTGTAACAGGAGCTTCCCCACCCATTGTCACCTCGATGAGGGGCTCTTTCTATTTAGGGTGGCTAATCCCAAGGGAGATGTCCCTAGGTAATCCAAGGTGTTGAAAGGAAAAGGGTCAAGGAGTTAAGGCTCAAGAGGTTAAAGTAGGTTTTCCTTTCACAGATTACCACCAAGAAGATAGTCAAAGAGAAGATAAACCACAAGATAAGCACCTGTTTGCGAGACAAAACAACAATAAAAGCTAAAATGTGCAACAGGGTTTAGTACTTCATGAATTAATGACTATCAACAATTAATATATATGAGCATAAATAGCAGTGATTATTGACGAAGTCAATAATTGCAAAAATGACAATGGTTTATAATATTACTTCTCAATAACACTGGAAATGGTATAGCATTCAATGTATAAAATCAATCCTTGAATTATCACAACGCATTAAATATCATCAAATGCTCACAAAGACATGATGCGTCACTATACTAGGGTGACGTCATCTTAGTTCTAGGGTTAGTTTGATAGGCAATGAGGTGGACGTTTTGCAAAATAATCCAATGAAATTTATCTACACATCAAAGTCTATCACTTGATGACCTAGCCGCAATTTTTACACCAGCCAACAGCTTAAAATAGGCATGACGTCATCAGCAAATTAGGGTTAGTAAGTCACTAGGGTTAGTTAGGGTTTCAAATTTTGGAAGTTTGAAAGGTTGTTTTAACACAATTGACTCAACATTGGATTTCTAGACTAGTGCCTTAGGGTAAATGGAGTCAAGGAGCAAGGCTAAAGTCTTGGGAGAATCTAAATTTAAGGACAAGAGGGTTAGGCTTTCTAGTGCTGCAATGGCAGGGCCACAAAGTCAAAACCCTAAGGGGAGGAGGCTCATTCCGGTGTTACTTAAGCAAGGCCTCATGCTCCTCCCTCTTTCCTTAAAAATCCTTGGCAAAAACGGATAGCTTTAAAACATAAATCTAGGGATGAAAAGTGTTGTAAAGACAAGGCCTCTCAAATCCTAAAGGTCAAAACCCTAGGTGTAAACTCAATTAGGCCTAGGACGTCTTCCTTCTTCAATTTATATTTCAAAACTAACTCAGAAAAAGGGGAACTAGTGTAGCAACGGCTAGGCTATGTTCTCCTTCTTCAATGGCTAAACAAGTCTTCTATCATGGGGACATGAAGCAAGGACCTACTTGTGTGCTTGCTACCTAGGGTTTTAATGATTAAGCAAAATAGCAACAATGTAACCATAAATGTAAGATATTTAACCTACAACCATTCAATCAAGTACACTTACAAATCAATGAAGA
>JASDQU010689988.1:72111-87732 GCA_032191745.1 Picea mariana
AATATATATATATATATATATATATATATATATATATATATATATATATATATATATATATATATATTAAAACCTTTAATAGATCACGAGTTAAATGGATCTTAAATATATTTAAATCATCCAAACAAAAACTTTATTTTTAATAATAATTTAAAATTAATTTTTTACATTATAATAATTCAAGATTAATTATTTTAAAATATTTATAAACATTATATAACAAATAATTAAATAATTTTTTAAATAATAAAATTAAAAAAAAAAAAATTTACACATCTAAATTAAAATTAATATTTATCAAATATTAAATAAAATATCCATATTATTACTAAAAATATTTATTTTAAATATTCTTGTAATAGAATAATTACAAAATTAATAACTTTATTAAAGAAAGAATAACTTTATTAAGTGAAAAAAAAGAGCAAGACCCGTCTGATGTTCACACTAGTGATTTGCAAAGCAGAGGCAAGTACTGTACATAGCAACAAACGAGGCAAAATTCTCATGCGTCCAGATCCATATATAGTACTTTGTTAGCAGTTCAGAGCATTAAACAAGGCAAAATATCCATATATATTACTCTGTTAGCAGTTCAGAGCATTAAACATTTTGATGAGTTTCTCATCAAAAGTACACGTAGTTCAGAGCATTAAACAAGGCAAAATATCCATATATATTACTCTGTTAGCACTTCAGAGCATTAAACATTTTGATGAGTTTCTCATCAAAAGTACACGTGTCAATTTTATGGTTTTATGTACTTTTTTTATTATTATTAATTTTTTTTGTTTTAAATGTCACGTCCAAGCAGGGGAATATAGTCACATCCATGGTTTTCACCAATGAAAAATTACAAATAATCATTTTTAAAATTTCAAAATTAATTTTTAAGTTTTCAAAAATTTAATTAATATATAATTTTCGTTTAAACATTATGAGAACTTTGGAAATTTAGAAAAATTTAGTTATAATCAACGATCTTTGACTGCGAATCGATAGCTATATATCATGAGAACTTTGGAAATTTAGAAAAAAATAGTTATAGTCAACGATCTTTGACTGTGAATCGATCGCTATATATCTTGTCGGAGGCGTATAATAAAACATGAATCAAATAATGTGTGTGCCCTCCATTCTAAATAAAACCAATCACACGATGCTTGTGTGGGGTCCATGAGGGACGCCCCCCTCCTTTCTAATCCTGGCTACAATATGACATGAATGTCCAATGTGTGGTCTCATGGGAAATAAAGTTTGGGTAATAATAGGGGCATGATGAATAAAGTGGAGAACCCACTTAAGATAATCTTTTCCATAGACTTTATTTCATGTCTCCTTTCATCATACTTGTGGCTAACATTAGAAACATGGTTATATTCACCCACTAATATAAAACAATGCTTAATTTCCTCTAAATATGTGTCAATAAGAGTACACTTCAATAAAGTGTTGTATCATGGTCATATAAGTTGTTTCCAAAGTCATTTCAAGAAAGGTGACTATGGAGTGCATGAGTGCTACGCTAAGCTAGTCATTAATGACGTCCAATAATGAGAAGAAACATCCCATAACCATCAACCAATGTTAGGAGAATTGAGACTCCCAACCAAAAATCTCTATGGCGTTAACTTTTTATAACTCAACACACTTAAATTATTGCCAATAACTTACTAACCCAGAAATTATACTTTGTTGTAATAACTTCAGAAATTATGCAAATAATTCACACCTGAGTTATTTAATTAAAATAACACAACAAAAACTAACAGAAAACCAAGCACATAAAATAGACAACACCAAAAATACCCTGGAAACCCCAGTGTGGGGAAAACTAGCAAAGATGGGCTTTTATTGGGCTTTCAAAAGAATTCTTACAACAACAAAATATCATAAATTTCTTACACAAAGTTTCCTCAGCCAAATTTCTCTTCTCCTCGACAAAATTCGGCCCAACAAATCGTCATACGACCCAGCTCCTTTTGGCCTTGTACGACCCATCCTGTATGACCTGTGTACGCCTTGTATGACCAACACAAACTTGACCCTGTATGGCCTATGTAGTTGTTGGCCGGTACAACCGTTGCTAGCTAAGAAAATTCGGGTTGTGTACAGCCCTGGTGCAACAACTAGGTCTTGCCACTAACTTGGCTTGCTCACCATGCCTGGAACGACCCCTTGCCTTGGCCTTGTTATCGCTCAGTTTGTAGTCTAGGTCAAGTAGCTGAAAGGTAAGGGTCAAACTGGCGTAACAGGAGCTTCCCCACCCACTGTCACCTCGATGGGGGTCTATTTCTATTTAGGATGGCTAAACCCAAGGGAGACGTCCCTGGCAATCTGGGGTTTTTAAAGGTAAAGGCTTAAGGATTAAGGCAAGTTTTCCTTTCACAGATTACCGCCAAGAAGATAGTTAGATGAAGAAGAACCAAAGAAGAGGCACCTGCTTGCGAGACAAGACAATACTGATACTAGTACATGCAACAATGGTTAATACTTCATTAATAAATGACTATCAATATTTAATGTACATGTGCATAAATAGCAGTAAATATTGACGAAGTCAATGTTTGCAATAATGGCAATGGCAAATTAAAGTCACTTGTCAATAACTACCAGAATGATATAGCATCCAATGAAAATGATCAATCCTTAAATTAACTCAATGCATTAAATATCATCAAATGCTCATATACATGCAGTTGCTGCGTCAAGTATACTAGAGGTGACGTCAGCTTTCTTCTAGGGTTAGTATAATAGACAAAGAGGTCAATGTTTTGCAAATAAGCCAATGAAATTTACCTATATATCAATGTCTATCATTAGATGACCAAGCCACGGTATTTTCTATCAACCAAAAGCTCAAATAAGGCATGACGTCATCATCAATTTCTAGAATAGTAGACGTTAGGGTTAGTTAGGGTTTCAAATTTGAGAGTTTTGAAAGGTTGTTTTTGCACAGCAAGCTCAACGTTGGAGAGAAAGACCAGTGTCTTAGGGTATTATGGAGTCAAAAGCAAAGGCAAGATCTCGGGAGGATCAAAATCTAAAGACTGGAGAGTTAGGTTCTATGGTGCTGCAATGGCAGGGCCCTAGAATCAAAACCCTAAGGGAAGGAGGCTCATTCCGGTGTTGCTTAAGCAAGGCCTCATGCTCCTTCCTCTTTCTTTAAATATTCTTGGCAAAATAGCTAGCTTAAGAACACAAATCTAAGGGAGAAAGGTGTTACAAGAGCAAGGCCCTTCAAACCCTAAAAGTCAAAACCCTAGGTGTAGAATCAACTAGGCCTAGGACGTCACCTTTGTTCAACTTATGTTTAAAAGCTAACTCAAAAAAAGGATGATTAGTGTAGCAACGACTAGGCTATATCTTCCTTAATCAATGGCTAAAACAAGATTCTCTAGCATGGGGACATATAGCAAGGACCTACTTGTGTGCTTGCTACCTAGGGTTTCAAGATAACCAATATAATAGCAATACAATAACAAATGCAAGAGATTTAACCTACAACCATTCATTCAAGAAGTTTTGTATGAAAAATACACTTACAAATCATGAAGAATGCTCATCAAACCCTAGTTGTAAACCGTCCAATGAGAGAAACACCATAAAAATGCCAAGAATAATCCTCCACAAGAGTTGCGCTTCACTTCCAAGAGCCAAAATACCAAGACAAAAGACAAAAGTAGATCTCTCATAAGAGAGTGAGTTGTGTTATGTTTAAAATGAGGTCCAACGTCCTCTATTTATACCAATCTTATGACCTTTAATTTTAAAAATAGGTCATTAAAACAGTCGACAAGGCTGACTAACAATATTATATCGTTTTTACATTAATCTGCTAGAAAATGTCATAATATGAGCTAAAAGGGGGACGTCAAGCCCCTCTGAGGGAGACGTTGGCCCTTTTTGGGCTAACACAGCATCCAGAAAACCAAACGTTGGCCCTTCAAGGGCTCCTCCAAGCTGCCACACGTGCCAAATGACCTTAGCACACTGCCACACACTCCAGACAACGCCCAGCTCTCTCAGGTGACGTCCTGTCCATTAAAGGCACATGTTCCAACTGCAGTGGGTGATCCCCCCTAGGCCGGGCTCTGCCAAAGTGTCCTGGGTGGAACGTCCTTCTTCCTTCTCGTGCAATGGCTCATCACAACGATGTCCTGTCTCTGCCATCCCAACAACCATCTGATGGGCTCTCTAGCCCCATGGAGGTCCGAGCTAATCATATCCCCATGTGTACTGGTCCACTGGTACCTGTCCGTCGGGTATGGTCCTGCACATCAAAAACTATGCCCTCCATGGGCTCATCGGTCCTCGGGATCATAGCAATGTCAATCATATTTCATCATTAAATTTATCAAATACATGCATAAAATCCCTAGCATATCCTCTAAAAGCTCAAAGCCATTACACATATCTACTATAGAAAGCTGAAGAAACAAATAGACTAACCTATTGGGCTAATATCCACAAGAGAAGGAAAGTTTCCACAGAGGATCATTCAAGCCATGTTCATGAAGTGATATGGTCTAGGGATGTCCAGTCATAGTAAGACCAGGGGTAGGTGTTGTCTGTGGGTGCCTTTGTAGGAGGTGAGTTGTACCCGTCATGGATGCACTTTTTCCAAGCCCCTTTTATTGCCTTTATTCTTTATTATTGCTTTTCTTTCTTTTTTTATTTCAAGGTCTGACCAGAGGACACTGCCTTGGCTTGGTGACCAGAGCTGACAATGTTACCCACTGGTATCTTCGCAGAAATGATAAGGTTTGCTCGTGATGAGACCCCCTTTCCCTTGGCCATGCAACCAAAGGTCATTGCCCTGGCGTGGTGACCAGATAATGGCAATGTCATACTGCTGGATACCTATGAACATAATGGGTCGGCTCATGATGAGACCTCCCATCCTCTTGGTTAGGTCTTGTTTTATTATTTTTCTTAGGGCCCCTTTTGTTTCTTATTGAGAGGCCCTTTATTGCCTTCTCGGGGATCCCTGGGAGAAGCATCTCTAGGTTTCATTTTCTATGGCTTTTATCTTTTACCAGCTTCTTTTACCCCCTGGGCCTTTAGCCCCTTCTTCCCACAGGACAAAGTGTAACCCTCAAAAGGTCATCCTAATGGCTGGAGTAGGGAAATGGGATGGATGGATGGGAGATAAGATGTAAAATGATAGAATGGTGGGGGCGGACGATGGCTCTGCAAATCCCCCCTGGTGGCTAACCAAAACCCATGAATACAAGCTTGCTAGGTCACCCCGTTAATCCCCCCAACAATGGTCAAGTGGATTAGTGTAAGATCCAAGCAGTTATCAGAAATGTAAGGAACCTGATGCATATATAAGAAAGTTATAACGATCAAACATGACACATACCATGATACCTTTGACCAATTACCTCATGGAGCAAGAGTCCTCTCTGATGCAAGTCCAAGCCGATGGTGATGGAAGTTGTTGCTGCTAACAGGACAAGTCTGGTGAAGAAAAAGAAGGATGGGCCCTCCAGGGCCATGCTCAGGTCAATCCTGCTCTCGATACTTCATGTCTAGGACCTGTGGGCCTCGAGACACGATCTCCTAGTTATCCCTAGAAAACAGGGATAACATCTGGCTCCAACTCGGGGACATGTGCTCACCGTAGAGCGCATGAGAACCTCAGCATCTCTGGCATAAACCTGCAGACCTGCTCACACTTGACAAGAAAGCATTAGCAACAAAAGGTGGGGTGGTATTGCCACCCCGCAAAATAATACAATGTATACATATGAGATAAAACAATCAAGATGCATATAAGGAAACAAACAAGAAATGCAGATGGTATAATACACGGAAATGCCTACCTACTCATACTTACCTGTACATTCATGTGTTTGGAGGGTAGTAACGCTTGATGTGCAAAGCGTTCACTGGCAGTTTCAGAATCTCTCCTTCCATCGTCTCCAGGTTGAAGGAATTTGTACCTGCACAAATCTTTATCTTATATGGGCCTCCCCACAGGCTGTCAAATTTTTTGTGCATGCGAGGCTTCTCTTTTCTTTTATCCCATAGCAGGAGAAGATCTCCTTTGGCGAAACTTCTTTCCTTGGCTTTGTGATCGAAAGTATTCTTTATCTTCTCTTGATTTCTTGTCATTTGGCTGAAGGCATTTCTTTGTGTTTTGTCCAATTCTATCAGCTGGTTTATTCTCCCTTGGATTGCCTCTGCATCTGTGTCATATTGTTGCGCGAATCAGAGGATAGGAATTTGGAGGTTCACAGGGAGTTTTGCTTCAAGTCCATATACCAGCTCAAAAGAGGTTTTCCCTATGGACGTCTTTGTTGTTATTCGATCTGCCCATACTGCATACTTTATTTTACTATCCCATGATTTCTTATTTTCTCTGACGACCTTTTTTAGAATATTCATGAGATTCTTGTTGGTTGATTCTGCCAATCCATTCCCTTGTGGGTAATAATTCGATGAATGGGATAGGGTAATGCCATATTTGAAACAAAACTCTACCAAGGCGTAGGAACTGAAAACTTTGGCATTATCCGTAGTGATCTTGGAAGGGACCCCAAATCTGGTTATGATCCGATCTTCTAAGAAGTTCATGACAACCTCATAGGTGGCCTTCTTTGTGGGAATTGATTCCACCCATTTAGTGAAATAATCCGTGGTTGTTAGGATCCATCGATAGCCATTACTCGAATTGTCTTTGAATTCACTGATAAAGTCCAGACCCCACTGCTGAAAAGGTGCTTCTACTACTACTGGTTTCAAAGGCTGGGCTGGAAGCTTTGGTTTGCCGGTGAAGTATTGGCAAGGTTGGCAAGATCGAACGTGTTGATAAGCATATGAGAAAAGTGTTGGCCAATAATAACTAGCCCTCAAGATCTTATGGGCAGTGGTATGTGCAGCAAAATGTCCACCGCAATGCCCTGAGTGTAATTCCTCCAAGATTTTCTTTGCCTCATCCTTGTTTACGCATCGAAGTATAACGCCATCGGGATTCTTCCACCCAAGTCCATTTTCGGTAAGGCAATACTTCATAGCCTTCAACCTCAAAGCTCTCCTCTTGTAATCTACCAGGTGATCAGGGCAAGACAAGTTCTTTAGATAATAAACTATATCTGAATACCACTCATCATGTTCTAGTTCATTGACTATTACATTCACCTGTTCATTTTTGCCCATCTGTATAGCTTCCTGATTGCTTTCGGTCAACATTTGGGCCAAACCTTGTCCCTTTATTATCTTGGTGGGTTTTATCTCTAAGTCATATTCCTGGATTTTTGAAACCCACTTTCCTCAAGTGCCCATACAGTCATGTTGTGACAAAACATCCTTCACGGCTGGGTACGGGACATAAGCCTTGATCTTATTGTAACCGATGTAATTTCTGAAGTGTTTGAGGGATTTAACCAAGGCATAGGCCTGCTTCTCTATAATGGAGTAGTTCAATTCTGAATCTCTCAGGACTTTGCTCATAAAAGCTATGGGATGTTCAAAGTTTTTTGCATCCTTCTGCATCAGTACACCTGCAATAGTATCCTGAGATGCAAACGAAAAAATTATAAAATCTCGCGAAAAATTAGGACTGATCAAGACAGGGGCTTGAGAGATGGCATTCTTGATATCTTCAAAAAACCTGTTAGTCTCATTTCCCCATTTGAAAGCAACATCTTTCTTCAGCAGAGCGCTTAATGGTTTTATCCTTTCAGCAAAGTTAGGCACGAATCTGCGGATGAAGTTGATTTTTCCAAGAAAAGATTGTAGGGCTTTCTTATTGATTGGAGGACGAACGTCTTTTATGGATTGGACTCTTTCAGGATCAATGGAGACTCCCCTTAGTGAGGCCACGTGTCCTAACAGTTTTCCCTCGTCAATCCCGAAAACAAACTTCTTGGGATTCAGTGAGATGCCATACTTCCTACATCGTTCAAAAACAATCTTGAGGTGGGAGAGATGGTCTTTCCTTTCTTTGGACACGACTATGAGGTCATCTTGGTAAATTTCTATGATCTTTTGTATAAGGTCTCTGAAGGCAAAATCCATTGCTCTCTGAAAGGTAGTGCTTGCATTCATAAGGCCAAATGGCATTCTCAAGTACATGAATGTTCCCCAGGGCGTAGTAAACGCAGTCTTGAGTTGATCCTCCCTTTTGAGCAAAACTTGGTTGTATCCCGAGAATCCATCCAGCATAGACATCATCCCTGCCCCTGTGACTCGTTGAAGCAGATGTTCCATGTTTGGGAGAGGATAGTTATCCTTTAACGACAACTGGTTGAGGTTGCAGAAATCATCACATAGGCGGATATCACCATTTTTCTTCCGCACGACTACCAGGTTTGACATCCAAGAAGAATACCTGATTGGGGCTATGATACCGACATCAACCATCTTTTGGAATTCCTTTTGTATCTGTCCAGCTAACTTCGGGTTGATGTGCCTTAACTTCTGTCGGAAAGGCTTGGCTCCTTCCACCAAGGGTATAGCATGCTGGATAACGTCTCCTCTATAGGCTTTTAATTCATCATAGTTCCAAGAAAAGGTATCTCTGAATTCCCTAATGAGCTCCAGTATTTCCTTCCTTTCTTTCTCGGTAGTCCCCTTCCCTATCTTGACCATTCTTGGGTCCATCTCAGTACCAATGTTGAATTCCAAGGCTTCCTCAACTTGCTTGTTGGTTCTTTTTCCTTTGAAAACATCATGTCTGTCAAATAGATTCTCCAGAGGAATACAACCTTTTGGTAAAGTATTGTTTTGCAAATTGATGATTTCCAAGTCCATAGAATTAACCAGGAAAGCAACTTGTGTATCCGTGAATTCTTTGCTATTCTCCATGAATCTGATAATTTGATCGTCGTCTTCGAAGACCTGCCAGTGCTCCAGATTGTCGGGGATAGAAGGTCTAAAGAGAACCTCCATTTTGCACTGATCATGAAGAGGTCCTTTGCATGGTTGCAGAGTGGAAGCTGAGACAGCCAGAGCATCGGCTACATGGTTTTCTTCTCGAGGAACAACTTCAATTGATATCCTTTTGAAGGATTTTGAAAGAGTTTGAGCTACTTCTCGATACTTCTTCAACTTCTCATTCTTAGTTGCAAATCTCATAAGGACTTGCGAGACGGTGAGGTCCGAGTCACCCTTTACCTCCAAGATTGTGTCTCCTTTATCGATTGCCAGATTTAGTCCCAGAATCAGAGCTTCATATTCAGCCACATTGTTGGTGCAACGAAATTCCAGCCTATATGAATGGTAGAAGATCTCACCTGACGGAGCTGTCAAGACTATTCCAGCACCCAATCCAAAACTTGAATGTGAGCCATCGAATTCTAAGGTCCAGATTCCTTCTGTTTCTTCAACTGTGTCCATATCCAACTTTCCTTCTTGAATGAACCAATCATTCAGATATTGATGCATAAAAGTTGATCATCTATCTCATCGGGGTTTTCAACCGGCGATCCAACAAAGGGTTCACTGTAGATGGTATAAAATGCTCCTTCAGGATGAGGGATGATGGCTCTGGACCGCTCTCTGTGAATGCTTCCATTCAAGTGTTCAATAAGATCATTACAAATGATAATCCCGAAATTGTTAATATCGTCCACAACAACCACATTTATCAAGAAAGGAGCGCTGGGACAGGAGTCAAAGGCTATCTCAAGATTGTTAATGACTCCTTTCGTGAAATTGTCTCTGGTATTAGCTCTTGAAACTTTTAGGCCCAATTGTTGCATAACCTCTTCTGTCATTATATTGGTTTTGGCTTCTAGGTGCAGTAGACAATTGTGGAGGAGAAAATCTTTGACTCGGAGGGAGATGTAAAAGGGTTTGAACTCACGATTTTTAGATATTGGGTCTCCCACTTGATGAATAAAGAGAGAGAAGTATTGAAGGGGACTTGGCTCCAAGTCTTTGTATGGTGCACCCCTATCTTCGTCCTTTGGATGGTCCTTCTTCAATGGAGGTTCTTGGGAAGAGATATCACTCTTATGATAAAGACTCCATTTCCTTTTGGCAGGAGCTAGTTCGATTTGGAGGAAGCTTGGAGGCTCAGGCTCTGCCTTGGGTTCATTGCCTGGATCCCATAGTTCACAATTCATATTTCTTTGTTCAATGTAGTCATCAAAATCAAGATTTCTCTCGATCTGAAAGGCCATATCTTGTGCTTCTTCCAAGGTTGTTGGTGATCGGTCCCTAACTTTGAATTGCAAGGTTCCTTCTAAGGAGGACAGGTATTGATTGATGACGGCTTGTTCTGAACCAACCTTTGACCGGATCTTTTTAAGGACAAGATTGAACCTATTAGTGAAATCTCTTGTACTTTCACAAGGTCCTTTGCAAATGTTGAAGTACTGGGCAAAAGAGTCTTGTGAATGTTCATTATCACACCACCTTACTTTAAAGGCCTTTTGCAGCTCTTCAATGTTCTTTATGCTTCCCTTGGGAAGTCCATCCATCCAGACCTTAACATCTCTTGTAAGAGAACTTGCAAAGAGCTTCATAAAAACATCAGGATGATCTCGACCGTCCAGATGAAAGTCAAAACTGTCGCAAAACTGGGTCCAATGTGAATTTCTAGAGGTACCCTTTCCTGAAAAGAAAGGTAGCCAGGAGTTTGCATTTGTGGGCAAATCATGTACTCCACCTTGGATGTTGCTAAAGTCGAAGCAGTTAAAACTCTCTGGGTGAGACCATTTATGAGGATTTGGATTGATTGGAGGTATAGGGTTTGTTATGGTGGTGGTTGTCACAGTAGCGGGATTTGAATACAATTTTTCCACTACGAGTCGTCATGTTTAAAGGAAGTCTCTTTCCAAAAAGTGACTTGAAAACAAGTGAATTAGCGGGAGGCTTCCTTCTGAAAGCTAGAGGAGGGTTATTGAACCTCCTTTTGGTTTGTGGAGTCGCCAGATAGTTTTCCTAAAACTACCAAAGAATAGGGGGAAAAAGTTGTAGTGGAGTCCCCAGGTAATCTTGTAAAAGAAAGGTCTTTGAGGCAAGGCTTACCAAAGGATTTGTCATTGAGGAAGATTGACTCAGTGTTCCCCGGCAACGACGCCAAAATGTTATCGCTCAGTTTGTAGTCTAGGTCAAGTAGCTGAAAGGTAAGGGTCAAACTGGCGTAACAAGAGCTTCCCCACCCACTGTCACCTCGATGGGGGGCTCTTTCTATTTAGGGTGGCTAAACGCAAGGGAGACGTCCCTGGCAATCTGGGGTTTTGAAAGGTAAAGGCTTAAGGATTAAGGCAAGTTTTCCTTTCACAGATTACCGCCAAGAAGATAGTCAGATGAAGAAGAACCACAGAAGAGGCACCTGCTTGCGAGACAAGACAATACTGATACTAGTACATGCAACAGTGGTTAATACTTCATTAATAAATGACTATCAATATTTAATGTACATGTGCATAAATAGCAGTAAATATTGACAAAGTCAATGTTTGCAATAATGGTAATGGAAAATTAAAGACACTTGTCAATAACTACCAGAATGATATAGCATCCAATGAAAATGATCAATCCTTAAATTAACTCAATGCATTAAATATCATCAAATGCTCATATACATGCAGTTCCTGCGTCAAGTATACTAGAGGTGACGTCAGCGTTCTTCTAGGGTTAGTATAATAGACAAAGAGGTCAACGTTTTGCAAATAAGCCAATGAAATTTACCTATATATCAATGTCTATCATTAGATGACCAAGCCACAGTATTTTCTATCAACCAAAAGCTCAAATAAGGCATGACATCATCATCAATTTATAGATTAGTAGACGTTAGGGTTAGTTAGGGTTTCCAATTTGAGAGTTTTGAAAGGTTGTTTTTGCACAACAAGCTCAACGTTGGAGAGAAAGACCAGTGTCTTAGGGTATTATGGAGTCAAAAGCAAAGGCAAGATCTCGGGAGAATCAAAATCTAAAGACTGGAGAGTTAGGTTCTATGGTGCTGCAATGGCAGGGCCCTAGAATCAAAACCCTAAGGGAAGGAGGCTCATTCCGGTGTTGCTTAAGCAAGGCCTCATGCTCCTTCCTCTTTCTTTAAATATTCTTGGCAAAACAACTAGCTTTAGAACACAAATCTAAGGGAGAAAGGTGTTGCAAGAGAAAGGCCCTTCAAACCCTAAAAGTCAAAACCCTAGGTGTAGAATCAACTAGGCCTAGGATGTCACCTTTGTTCAACTTATGTTTAAAATCTAACTCAGAAAAATGATGATTAGTGTAGCAACGGCTAGGCTATATCTTCCTTAATCAATGGCTAAAACAAGTTTCTCTAGCATGGGGACATATAGCAAGGACCTACTTGTGTGCTTGCTACCTAGGGTTTCAAGATTAAGCAATATAATAGCAATACAATAAAAAACGCAAGAGATTTAACCTACAACCATTCATTCAAGAAGTTTTGCATGAAAAATACACTTACAAATCATGAAGAATGCTCATCAAACCCTAGTTCTAAACCTTCCAATGAGAGAAACACCATAAAAATGCCAAGAATAATCCTCCACAAGAGTTGCGCCTCACTTCCAAGAGCCAAAATACCAAGACAAAAGACAAAAGTAGATCTCTCAGAAGAGAGTGAGTTGTGTTATGTTTAAAATGAGGTCCAACGTCCTCTATTTATACCAATCTTATGACCTTTAATTTTAAAAATAGGTCATTAAAACAACCGACAAGGCTGACTAACAATATTACATTGTTTTTACATTAATCTGCTAGAAAATGTCATAATATGAGCTAAAAGGGGGACGTCAAGCCCCTCTGAGGGAGACGTTTGCCCTTTTTGGGCTAGCACAGCATCCAGAAAACCAAACATTGGCCCTTCAAGGGCTCCTCCAAGCTGTCACACGTGCCAAATGACCTCAGCACACTGCCACACGCTCCAGACAATGTCTAACTCTCTCAGGTGACGTCCTGTCCATCAAAGGCACACGTTCCAACTACAATGGGTGATCCCCCCTAGGCCGGGCTCTGCCAAAGTGTCCTGGGTGGAACGTCCTTCTTCCTTCTCGTGCAATGGCTCATTACAACGTTGTCCTGTCTCTGCCATCCCAACAACCATCTGATGGGCTCTCTAGCCTCATGGAGGTCCGAGCTAATCATATCCCCATGTGTACCGGTCCACTGGTACCTGTCCGTCGGGTATGGTCCTGCACATCAAAAACTATGCCCTCCATGGGCTCATCGGTCCTCGGGATCATAGCAATGTCAATCATATTTCATCATTAAATTTATCAAATACATGCATAAAATCCCTAGCATATTCTCTAAGAGCTCAAAGACATTACACATATCTACTATACAAAGCTGAAGAAACAAATAGACTAACCTATTGGGCTAATATCCACAAGAGAAGGAAAGTTTCCACAGAGGATCATTCAAGCCATCTTCATGAAGTGATATGGTCTAGGGATGTCCAGTCATAGTAAGACCAGGGGTAGGTGTTGTCCGTGGGTGCCTTTGTAGGAGGTGAGTTGTACCCGTCATGGATGCACTTTTTCCAAGCCCCTTTTATTGCCTTTATTCTTTATTATTGATTTTCTTTCTTTTTTTATTTCAAGGTCTGACCAGAGGACAATGCCTTGGCTTGGTTACCAGAGCTGACAGTGTTACCCACTGGTATCTTCGCAGAAATGATAAGGCTGGCTCGTGATGAGACCCCCTTTCCCTTGGCCATGCAACGAAAGGTCATTGCCCTGGCGTGGTGACCAGATAATGGCAATGTCATACTGTTGGATACCTATGAACATAATGGGCCAGCTCGTGATGAGACCTCCCATCCTCTTGGTTAGGTCTTGTTTTATTATTTTTCTTAGGGTCCCTTTTGTTTCTTATCGAGAGGCCCTTTATTGCCTTCTCGGGGATCCCTGGGCGAAGCATCTCTAGGTTTCATTTTCTGTGGCTTTTATCTTTTACCAGCTGCTTTTACCCCCTGGGCCTTTAGCCCCTTCTTCCCACAGGACAAAGTGTAACCCTCAAAAGGTCATCCTAATGGACGGACTAGGGGAATGGGATGGATGGATGGGAGATAAGATGTAAAATGATAGAATGGTGGGGACGGACAATGGCTCTGCAAATCCCCCCTGGTGGCTAACCAAAACCCATGAATACAAGCTTGCTAGGTCACCCCGTTAATCCCCCCAACAATGGTCAAGTGGATTAGTGTAAGATGCAAGCAGTTATCAGAAATGTAAGGAACCTGATGCATATATAAGAAAGTTATAACGATAAAACATGACACATACCATGATACCTTGGACCAATTACCTCACGGAGCAAGAGTCCTCTCTGATGCAAGTCCAAGCCGATGGTGATGGAAGCTGCTGCTGCTAACAGGACAAGTCTGGCGAAGAAAAAGAAGGATGGGCCCTCCAAGGCCATGCTCAGGTCAATCCTGCTCTCGGTACTTCATGTCTAGGACCTGTGGGCCTCGAGACATGATCTCCTAGTTATCCCTTGAAAATGGGGATAACATGCCTCCTTCGCTAAAATAACACAATAGAAACTAACAAAAAACCAAGCACATAAAATAGACAACACCATAAATAACCTGGAAACCTCATTGTGGGGAAAACTAGCAAAGAGGGGATTTTATTGGGCTTCAAGAGAATTCTTACGATAACAAAATATCATAAATTTCTTACGGTAACAAAATTCGGCCCAACAAATCCCTGTATGGCCCAACTCCTTCTGGCCCTGTACGACCCATCTTGTATGACCTATGTACATCCTGTACGACCAACGCAAACTTGACCCAATACGACATGTGTAGTTGTTGGTTGGTACGATTGTTGCTAGCTAAGAAAATCTGGGTTGTGTACAACCTTGGTGCATCAACAAGGTCTGGCCACTAACTTGACCTGCTCACCCTGCCTGGAACAAACCCTTTCCTTGGCCTCTTTCGTTGCCCAGAACTGCCCCTTGCCTTAGTTGGTTTCTCTTGCCCAAGTGCCCTTTCCTTAGCTTCTTTCTCTTGCCCAAGCACCCTCTTCCTCTTCTCACAAATGATAATTGTGTGTCCCTCTCACCTTCAACCCCTCAATTTATCTTTCCTTCAACCTCCTTTCTTCCTTAAGGTGTGTTCCCAACATAGCCGTCAACGACTCAAATTGAGGCACCCTTCATGGTTGAACCCCACTCAACATTCAAGTGGTGCACCATGTTGTCATCCTTATACACATCTACAAGCGTGGAGAAGTCTCCAACCCACTTGGTATGTCCTTGGAGGCACAATGCCTAAGTCTAAATCCATTGTCACCTTTACTTGGACTTCTTCTATCTAGGCTCACTCCTAGGGAAGCTAATGGGGGTAGACCCTACTTACTATGTAATTTGAATTAATGTGATCTAGGAGTTAATTTTTAGTTCTTAGGCTAGGAAGACCCAAACCAATAGCAAACAAACAATGCAAATGCAAATCTTTAATGACAAGCAAACCCCTTGATCTACAAGTTATATTAAGACTAGTGCCTAAAGTTGGGTGAATGGAGTCAATAAGATTATACAACAAATATACAATAAAACAAAAGTAAATGTTGTTATAAGATATCCATAATAAATAAAAGAAATTACTTTGCACTTTAAACTAATTATGAGTACTATCTACAAATTGAATTGAAATACAAGATGATATATATATATATA
>JASDQU010689988.1:87788-107491 GCA_032191745.1 Picea mariana
AAATGAACAACTAAATGATTATACAACTTTAAATTAGATAGTGAAGTATATGATGAAACAAATACTAGCTTTATACAATTATCTCCAAATGAAAAGAGAACGCTTATAACAAAAATAGAGGTGTTTTAGAATATGTAAACATCCACAATGAGAGAAAGTGACTTAAAAAATGAAATTGCTTGGAAATTAGAATCACATGAAAAATATGTTGCTTGAAGTGTAAATTTTCACAACTTGAAGAAATTGAAATAGCTTTGAGAACTTGAAGTGCAATGTTGTGAAAGTAGTGTGTACATTAATTTTAATACGTTTTAATTCTCTCTTGAGTTAGGGGGATTAAAGTGTGATATATACAAACCTAGACTATGTGACTACCCCAAATTGTTATCCCCTCAACCAAAAGGAATTGTTGGGTGCTCAAGAAGAAGGGAAAACAAGGCCCTTCTCTAGCTCCACAGGTCAACCCGGAATGCTTGGGTGCTTAAGCAAGGAGGACACATAGTGCCATGAATCCATCTCCAACTTACACCCCTTGTAGCCTCCCAAGTCATCATTTTTGGTGATTGAAGAAATAAAAGTTTGGATGTCTAATTACTAAACTCCAAACCTTTGTCATTTCTTGTCACCCAAGATCCCCAAAGTGGCAAGGGGAGAGAATACGGGGCAGAGATGGAACACAAATATGATTACTTTTGCAATAATTGGAGTGACTTGGAAATTTAAATTTGCAACCCCACAACAATGACACAAGTGGAGGACTAGCCTACCGTTTTGGCCAAGGTGGGTGTAATAAAAGAATTTAAATGACAAGAAAGAAAATGCAACCACAACAATGGCACAAGAGGAGGACTAGCCTACCGTTTTGTCCAAGGTGGGTATAATGAAAGAAAATTAAAAGACTTAGAAATAAATAACAACCCCACAACAATGGCTCAAGTGGAGGACTAGTTTACCATTTTGGCCAAGGTGGGTATAATGAAAGAAAATTAAAAGACTAGAAATAAAGAACAACCCCACAACAATGGCTCAAGTGGAGGACTAGCCTACCATTTTAGCCAAAGGTGGGTATAATAAAATGAAATTAAGAAAATAAATCTAACTCTAGCCTTCACGATTTTGCAAGGATGGCTTAGGCCAATATCTTTGCAAGGTGTGGGCAATATTTCCTAAATTATTACAATATCAGATTTGTATCTTTCTTGAAAGAAGGAAAACCCAATAGACTCTCTTTGGGTTGCTTACAACACTTTAGAAGAGGGATTTGATATCCCAACTTTAGAATGCCTTTGGAGTGCCTTGGGGGCTCAAAACAAGTAGCACTTCCTCCTTGTTGTTGAAAATCTGCAAAAAAATCAGCAAGGTATTCTTTGCTAGAAAATGCTACAAACACCAAAGATCTTGTTAAATTTTATTAGCCCAATGAAACACAAATTTAAGTAGAGAAACTTGAAAATAAGAGTGAGATTTTAATGACCACTATAGAGAAAATAAATTCACGTGAAAGAAAAGAGATGGTGGATACAAGAGGAGGGAAACAATGGAAACATTGGTTAATTGAATGAGTGAGTTTTCCACTCTAAAAATCACTCCTCCAATCCTCTAGTGACTTGAAAACATGTATATCTCTTGCTACACAAGCCATAAGGAGGTGAAAGCATCTAAATAAGCATACAAAATATTTTGCAAGCTTGAAAAGAAATTACCACAAAATTAATAGTACTACCACTAATTACTCCCAAGCAAAATAGTTTGCTTGGACCTCCAAGTTAAACTAGTGAATACAAGAAAATACAAGAAATTAAATGCACAATATCACCTCACAAACACCATGAAGAGCATCAAGAAGACTCTCCATGCACACAATAGATCCTCCAAAACTTCCTTTATTATCCACAAAATGTTTCTACAAATACTTGTAACAAGATTTACAATGAGAACATGAGAGAGAGATGGGAGAGAATGGGAGAAATTTTGGCATAATAGACTTTCTCTAAGAATTGATGATGAAATGAGGAGGAGAAACTCTCTTTTATAGATGAGGAAGAGGAGAGATCCCACTTGGATGAGCTCCAAGTGTCATCCATCCAGGGGGGGGGGGTCTCTTCAAGGGGGGCACACTTTTAGGGTTAGTGAGTGAATTGAGGGATGATGGATGAGTGGGGAAACGAGAAAACACCTTTCTCATTCATCAAAAGTAAATTTAGGGTCAATGGGGGGTAAATCCAAATTTTTGAGGGCCCTCTTGTTATATTTTTAATTTCCCGTGAGTTTATGAGCAAGGGGGGCGACCCTCTTCTTAGGAAATGGTCATATTGAATTGTTGTCTTAGCAAGGGGGTGTTTTCTAAGTGGAAAATCATTTTCCAACTTAGAAGAGACATTAGGAATCATTTTCCCACTCTCTCTCATGACTTTAGTCACTTTTACAAGATTTGGCTATTTTAATTAAGCCAATTACATGCTAATTTTTTATTGACTTAAACTCTTGATGAACAATGACCTAGCAAAACTTATCCAAATGAGATGAGACTTGGTCCAAGGGTGTAGGGGTTCATAAACCATTTTATTTGAGTACTCATACCCCTATATAAAATCCCCAATGACCATTTTTTTACATTTTACATAAAACAAATAATTAAAAATCTCAAGTTTGCAGGAATTTTAATTATTTAAACAATCCTATCAAAACTTAACGGAATTCCGCAAGACTCTAGGAGATGTCTAGCATGGTCATTTACAACACTTATAGACCTTATTCACCCATTGGTATTGATCATTAGAACACCTTTCACCACTTTGGAGAATTATTGTGAGTGAAAAACTCAAGGATAATTAAAATTGCAGTTAAACAACGTTAATTACATGAGGAAAAAAACACTCGATGAAAGGACTTCCCTAATGGCAAAGACCTAGGAAACTAAAAAAAAATTAACTCATGCTAGCATATTACAATATTATCCCACGCAGGCGAGTGAAAATTTTGATTACATAGAAAAGCGTGTCGAGCGCAAAATTTGCCCTGTTGAGAAAAAATCTTCAAAATGGTTGTACCATTAGGTACATATCTTCATGGAACATGGAGTTGACCCCTAGTTGAAATATGTGGTCAACATATGGCTCCACATGGGGACGTGTGTTCTATCTTTTTGAAGGAGAGCATACAAGAACTTCAAAATCTTCAAAACAAAGTGCTCACCAATATCCAACATAAACACACGTATAAATATAATAATCAATAAATGAAATGCTATTGACAATAATTACATAAATGAAACTTTGATACAATGAAGAATATAAGTAACATAACTATACAATCAAATGAAATAATAAAAAATTAATAGAAAAGAAGAAGGGTTAGAAATACATTACAAAAGTGTGTCCCTTTGGACACCAAGTGGTCATGTTGAAAAATTACTTCAAGGTGGAGTCCTCCCACTAGCATGTCTAACTTTATGTCATGCAACTGGATGAGATGAGTTGCTAGAAGATTGATACACTTTATCCTGTTTTCTGATGTTCTCATGTGAATCCATGTTTCTAGTTCTTAGCCACTTGGGATAGTCCTCCTTAAAATAATTCTGATGAAGATGCCAAGGTGTCAGGTGAAAAGATTTTGAGCTCAGTTTTCCTTTGAAAGGCTTGGCATACATTTTCATAGGGATGGCATATTTCACATGATCATCACTACCCTTATTATCATCCTTATGATCTTCTACTAGATTTGCTTCACTTATTCTTCCCTTGATTTCCCCAAATTCTAAAACATAAGGAGGAAGTGGCCCTAGAATTCCAACCAATTCTTCCTGACATCTAACTGATTCTTTTGATAACTTTTGATTTGATGGAAAATTTCCAACTCTGTTTCTAATTCATTATTCATTTTATCTGAATCTTCTTCAAGAAAAATCCCATCAAAAGAATTCATGGTGTCCCAATCATTACACACATTTGGGAGTTCATCTTTAAGTTCCATCTTGGTAGATGCTATGGAATTAGATTCTATCTCATAACATCCCATCTCTAGTTCACGATACACAAGCTTATTTGTGGGATTCCTATGATCTTCAACATGGTACCTTCTTTCCAATTCCATGTTTAATCTAGACATGGAACCATTTGGAGTATGAATGGTGGCATAAGTCAAATCTATTTGTAAATTACCACCCAAGTCTGCAACTGTTTTTCTTGATAGCAACATATCCCAAGCATCAGGTACATCAATCACAACTATGTCCATTTCTATCATGATGTCTGGGAATGCAACCAAATGTACTTGTAAGCCCTTAATCAAACCATGGACCTTAATTGTTTTGCTATCCATGGCACAAATGTTATGATAAGGTCTTGAGATCCTTAAGTTTAATTGTTGCATTACTTTCTTAGTCATAACATTCGAGCTTGCTCTAGAATCAAGCATGCAATTGTGAAGAATATAATCATTCATGAGCAAAGAAAGATAAAATGGTCTATTCTTTTCATTCCCCCTATCCATATTTTGAAAAATAACATGTGCATCCCGGTAAGCTATTGCTGGTGGCATGTCAACATTGTTCTGAGAAGCATTTTCTATAACTTTGAGTAGTTTCTCCCTCTAAGATGGAATCTTCATAATTTCTGACACAAGTACCAACATCTTTGCACTATTGAGCCACCCTCCTAATTCAATATTTAATTCTTAACTTGTGTGAATCGTTGTTTTAGGAGGGGGAGGAGGTGTTCTAGAAACACTTGCTTGAGGCCTCTCTTGATTATTGTTTCCATTCCTTTGGTAAGTAATGCCTCTATATCTAGCTATTTCTGACACTTGTTGGGGAGTAGGCTTAGGAACAAACTTTTATGTTTCCTTATCCACCACATTATTCATACAATTTACCCCCTCACTATATTCAATCAAATCCATCCATTCATACATGACAACAATATATTCGTGACCAAACATATTTACTTGTTCATTTTCTAGTCTATAAGGTCCCATTTCACTACAAACTTGAAGAAAGACTTGGCAAGTTGATTCCTCATGAAACTATCCACAAGGTCTACAATAAAGTATAGTTTGGTGATCAACCAAGTTAGTGGATTTGAATGGATTTGGTGGCCTTTGATCTTGTGGAGGAGATCTCTTTGGCCATTTATCATTTGGCTTATGTTGGGGTCTACTAGATTGAGCTCTCTCCATGGCTATCAACCTATTATGCATGGCATTCATTTGATTGACATGGTTAATCTCCATTTGCTTTATTTGATTTGCCTAATTAACCTCCATTTGCTTGATTAATTGAGTGAGCTCCTTAATGCCATCATTAGGAGAATCTTGATTTTCAACTTTCTTCTTCTTCTCCTCAACGGGTTTGGAAGAAGTTCCCCTTGAAAAACTATGAATATTTGATTTTCTAGCATCTTGCATATTCTTATCTATCCTGATAGCAAATTTTTTTGCACCCCTCAGAGTTTGTGGATCTTTATCTCTTAATTGATATATTATTTCTCCCTCAAAGGCTTCCATGTAATGAATTAAAATAGATGCGTGAGGAGGCTTGATAGTGATAGGGAGACTTTTAACCAAGTCATTAAATTTCTTATTGAATTCATCCATAATCTCATTCTCTTTTTTCTGACTTGTACTAAGGGAAGCTAGCAAATGTCGATCCTCTTTTTGATCACCCCACCTTTCTATAAAGGCTTTTTGAATTTCTGCTAAGGTGCTAAACTTATCTAGATCTTGTTTTGAAAACCACTCAATTGCATCCCTTTCTAAAGAATACACAAATAGGGTCATCTTTACATTCTCCTCATTGTGACCATTGCACCACTTCCCAATACATAAGTCAACATTTAAGATGTGAGATTTGGCACTAACAACATTATTCCCCTGAAAAGCAGGCAATTTCTCAGTAGATTTGTCAAGAATTGTGTGAGGAGCACCTTCAATAGATGTAAAGTTCAAAGGTCTTAGTAGATCACTCATAATTGAATTAAGATTAGTTGTCATAGTATTAACAATTGTAGGATTATTATCTGAAAACAAGTGATGTATATCAGAGATTGATTATTCTCCAAGGCTTTCAAGTAGCCTACGAGGAGCTAGTCTGTTTAGTCTCCTCCTATACACCCTTTCAGGTTCAGGAAGGGAATAAACCAATCGTTGCAGGTTCCTCTTGGTAGGATAACTCAAAGAGTTATTCAATGGAGTCGCCACTTGGAGATTAAGCAATATCGAATATCACAACTCAAGTTTGAAAAAAATTTAGGGAAAAATTTATTACTTAGTTTTAAATAATAAATTAGAGTTGTCAATTAACCAAGGATAAGAGACTTATCCTCGACAACAACGCCAAAGATGTTTTCATCTTTAAAAACACCTACAAGCATGGATAAGTCTCCAACCCACTTGGTGTGTCCTTGGAGGCACAACGCCTAAGTCCAAACCCATTATCACCTTGACTTGGACTTCTTTCGTCTATGCTCACTCCTAGGGAAGCCAAAGATGTAGATCCTACTTGCTATGTAAGTTGAATTAATGTGATCTAGGAGTTAATTTTTAGTTCTTAGGCTAGGGAGACCCAACCCATTGACAAACAAACAATGCAAATGCAAATCTTTAATGACAAACAAACCCCTTAATCTACAAGTTATATTAAGACTAGGGCCTAAAGCTGGGTGAATGGAGTCAATAAGATTATACAACAAATATACAATAAAATAAAAGTAAATGTTGTTATAAGATATCCACAATAAATAAAAGAAATTTCTTTGAACTTTAAACTATTTATGAGTACTATCTACAAATTGAAAGACAAGATGAAATATATATCTATATCTACACACACACACACACACACACACACACAATGAAATGAATAACTAAATGATTATACAACTATAAATTAGATAGTGAAATATCTACACAATGAATTAGATGATGAAACAAATACTAGCTTTATACAATTATCTCCAAATGAATAAAGAGTGTTTATAACAAAAATAGAGGTGCTTTAGTATATGTAAATATCCACAATGAGAGAAAGTGACTTAAAAAATGAAATTGCTTGGAAATTAAAATCACATGAAAAGCAAGTTGTTTGAAGTGTAAATTTGCACAACTTGAAGAAATTGAAATAGCTTTAAGAACTTGAAGTGCAATGTTGTGAAAGTAGTGTGTAGGTTAATTTTAATATGTTTTAAGTCTCTCTTGAGTTAGGGGGATTAAAGTGTGATAGATACAAGCCTAGACTATGTCGCTACCCCAAATTGTTATCCTCTCAACCAAAAGGAATTGTTGGGTGCTCAAGAAGAAGGGAAAACAAGGCTCTTACCTAGCTCCATAGGTCAACCTGGAATGCTTGGGTGCTTAAGCAAGGAGGACACATAGTGTCATGAAGCAGTCCCTGACTTACACCCCTTGTAGCCTCCCAAGTCACCCTTTTTGGTGATTGAAGCAATAAAATTTTGGATGCCTAATTACTAAACTCCAAACCTTTGCCCTTTCTTGTCACCCAGGATCCACACAGTGGCAAGGGGAGAGAATACGAGGCAGAGATAGAGCACAAATATGATTACTTTTGCAATAATTGAAATGACTTGGAAATTTAAATTTCCAACCCCACAACAATGGCACAAGTGGAGGACTAGCCTACCGTTTTGGCCAAGGTGGGTTTTATAAAGAATTTAAATGACAAGAAAGCAAAGACAACCACAACAATGACACAAGTGGAGGACTAGTCTACCGTTTTTGCCAAGGTGGGTATAATGAAAGAAAATTAAAAGACCTAGAAATAAAGAGCAACCCCACAACAATGGCTTAAGCGAAGGACTAGTCTATTGTTTTAGCCAAGGTGGGAGGGAGAGAATGGGAGAAATGTTGGCATAATAGACTTGCTCTAAGAATTGATGATGAAATGAGGAGGAGAGGATCCCTTTTATAGATGAGGAAGAGGAGAGACCCCATTTGGATGAGCTCCAAGTGTCATCAATCCATGGGGGAAGTATCTCTTCAAGGGGGGTGCACTTTTAGGGTTAGTGAGTGAATTGAGGGATGAGGGGTGAGTGGGGAAAGGGGAAAACACCTTTCTCATTCATAAAAAGTAAAGTTAGGGTCAATGGGGGGTAAATACAAAGTTTTGAGGGCCTTCTTGCTATATTTTTAATTTCCCATGAGCTTATGAGCAAGGGGGGTGCCCCTCTTCCTAGGAAATGATCATATTGGGTTGTTGGCTTAGCAAGGGGGTGTTTTCTAAGTGGAAAATTACTTTCCCAACTTAGGAAAGACATTAGGAATAATTTTCACACTCTCTCAATACTTTAGTCACTTTTACAAAATTGGGCTATTTTAATTAAGCCAATTACATGTTGATTTTTTACTGACTTGGACTCCTCATGGATAATGGCCTAGCAAAACTTGTCTAAATGAGCTAGGACTTGGTCCAAGGGTGTAGGGGTTCATAAAACATTTGATTTGAGTACTCATACCCTTATAAAAAATCTCCAAGGGCCACTTTTTTACATTTTACATAAAAAATAATTAAAAATCCCTACTTTGTAGGAATTTTAATTATTTAAAAAATCCTATCAAAACTTAACGGAATTCTGCAAGACTGTAGAAGATGTCTAACATGGTCATTTAAAACACTTCTAGACCTTATTCACCCCTTGGTCTCGATCATTAGAACTCCTTTCACCACTTTAGAGAATTATTGTGAGTGGAAAACTAAAGGATAATTAAAATTGCAGCTAAGCAAGGTTAATTACCCGAGGAAAAAACCACTCGATGAAAGGACTTCCATAATGATAAAGTCCTAGGAAACCAGACAAAAATTGAATCATGCTAGCATATTACAATATTATCCCACATAGGGGAGCAAAAATTCCAATTACATAGAAAAGCGTGTATGGGGCAAAATTTTCCTTGTTGAGAAAAAATCTTCAAAATGGTTATACCATTAGGTACATATATTCATGGAACATGGAGTTGACCCCTAGTTGAAATTGGTGGTCAACACACCCCACTAGCCTAGGCCCCACACAACACTCAAAACATATATATATATATATATATATATATATATATATATATATATATATATATATATATATATATATATTTTTTTTTTTTNTTTTCTGAATTCTTAAGTTAAGCATAGGCAAAAATAAATAAAGTTGATCTGGGTATTTTAATGTGTCCATCAGCTAGCCTAGGAAACATAGGTTTAGTTGAGACACCTTCCGATCTGGATTATTTTCAGCACGAAATGAGAGAAGATGTAATAAAGAAATGCACAGAGATATCGTGGATATCCAATAATATAGCAGAAATGTATCAGAGATGCAACCATAAACATAGAGATATAGTGATACACGATTTCTATAAATGAAATAAATGTACATAGACTGTAAAAATACATAGTGAAATACTCGCTAGAATGGTGGCAATTTATCTCTGAGAAGAGATGTGACGGCTGCTTGCATTCGCAAGAAGATGGTTACAATGAGGCTCTGAAGGCTTTTTTACAATAAACATAAATGTCAAAAACCCTAGACATCCAAAAATCTAACCCTGGGAGATGAAGCACCAAAAGTCATGTGGGCCCTATTTGGGTAAGTCAATACGTCAACTTCCCAGTGATGTAACTTTTGCATACGATCTCTGTTTTAGGCGTACGATATCCCATTGGAAAGATCTATCCGAGGACTAAAATTGTTGACAAAAATTTCATGACTAAAATTTTCGCCCAAAAGATACCCAAAAGAACGTCGTTTAGGGCCTCAAAACAACTCCGGAAGTTCAGGCCCTGAAAAACTGCCAAAAATAGTAAATTACCAAAATTGTCAGAAAGTTGTTTTGACGAAAATTTCATGACGGATTTTTTCGACCGGAAGATACTAAAAAAAACATCATTTAGGGCCTCAAAACGAATCTGGAAGTTCAGGACTCGAAAAAATGCCAAAAATAGTAAATTACCAAAATTGCTAGAAAGTTATTTTGAGCCAACTGGAAAAGGTGGGTGGCCACCAATATCCACCTAGATCAATCCTCCCTCCTTAGGAAGCAATGGTCTCCATTGCGATGAGTGCCCAGTGGAGAGGAAAAAGCGTTTGTTGAATCTGCATCTTGCTGCGCTGCTTGCCTTGTTGGGGAAGTTGCATTGCTCAGCTTGTTGAAGGTTGTCACGAACATGTGGCTGGAAGGGTTTGATCTTTTTAACTAGTCTGGCTACATGAGGTGCCTGTGTGCAGAACGAATATTTACACTTTGTTGCAATCTTGTCGACCTGCTTTTGTTGGATAGAAGGTGCTTAGGCTGAGGTTGTAGTGGTTGCAGTATCCTTCTGTTCACCCTTTGAACAGATTGTGAAGAAGCTGAATTTTGTAGTATGAGATACTACCTTGCGGCACTGTTTAGGTGGGACAGTAGTTGGAACTATCTCTGGTATTCTGTAGAGATGACCCCCCAAAGTAACAATGACACTATGGGGTCGAGACTCATAAACAACGTGGCGCTTCCACATATATGGTTGGCCCAAGAGAACATCACAGACATCCAATGGGGCAACATCACATAATACCTTATCCTGGAAGGGCTGGATGTCGTATGACAATGGACACTACTGGCTGACATGAATATCTCGTCCTTAGCAAAGCCACTTGATGTTGTATGGATGTGGGTGTGGTGTTGTCGACAATCCCAACTGTTTGACGACCTCTGCTGAGATGAGTTTCTTCTGGCTTCCGCTATCAACAATAAAATGCAATCGGGTCCCCTTCACCCACATCTGTGAATGAAAAAGGCGCTCCCCCTCTTCAGGATTTGTTGGTTCTTCTGGTTGAATTGTTGCAGTCGCGACAATAGTAGTGGGGTCTGCGTCGATGATCTGTCTTTTATCAGTATTTTCAGAATCGGATTCTGAATCAAGGTTTGGCTCTTTGTCTTTGATCTCGGCCACTAATGACTGTTTTGAACGACATTCATCGGTGTTGTGCCAAGGGATCTTGTGGAAATCACACCATTTTCCGGTGTCCTTCTTTGTCTTCCTGTGACCCTTATTTTCCTGTGGCTTGGACTGGTTTTCGGGAGACTGTTTGTGAGGGCCGTCTTTGTCATACTTTGGTTGTTGCGGATTTGCAGACCCAAACTCCCATTTGTTTTGGTGTTTAAATTTCTGCTCAATTTTAACAACATATCGATAAGAAGCATCGAGCGATAAAATATTTAGAAAAATCCATTTCAGTTTGGATGTATCTATGTAGAGCCCCACGATATTTCAGAACCAAATGTCGTTCGAAGTCTTTGATTCCCAGTTTGGTGCACAAGGTATGGAAGGTATTGGTGAACTCCGGAGTTGCTTGGCCCCTCTCTTGCCGCAGTGTGGTCCATCTCATGTACTGGTCGTCATAGTTGCCAACAAGGTAATATTGTTCCTTTACTGCATCCACAAAAAAATCTCAAGTGGGCTCGACCTCATATATTCCAGACTCCTCTATGGAACTTTGCTCCCAGTGAGTTTCCCATCAATGTTTGACATGGGGGAGAGCTTTAAGGAGTGTGAAGGTGATCTTTTCCCTGTCGGAAAAATTATGAACAGAGAAATAACTTTCTAACAGATTTAACCAATTGTCTAGGGAATCTGCATCTATTTGACCTTCAAATACGAGAATATCAAAACTAACCTGTACCTTGAAAGGAGAGGTGCTTCCAAAGTGGTTGTTTGATGAAGATGCGCCTGTTTCTATCGACATGCGTTGAAGGATGTGGGAAAAATTCTCCATCATTTCGTCCCTATATCGCATGATAGCTTGCTTAAACAACTGATTGATAGAATCGTTTGCTCCGTCGTTTTTATTTTCTTCCGCCATGGAGGGTTTCTTAGGCACGCGAGAGCGATTGTCTTCAAGAGAGACAAGCTCGAGACCCAACTTGCTATACTCGGACCTCGTCGGGGATGTGCACTGAAAAATGATCAAGAGCATCCTGCTCTGATACCACTGATCCGAATTATTTTCGGCACGAAATGAGAGTGGAGATGTAATAAACAAATGCACAGAGATATCGCAGATATCCAATAATATAACATAAATGTATCAGAGATGCAACCATAAACATAGAGATATAGTAATACACGATTTCTATTAATGAAAGAAATGTACAGAGACTGTAAAAATACAGAGTGAAAGACTCGCTAGAATGGTGACAACTCATCTCTGAGAAGAGATGTGATGACTGCTCGCATTTGCAAGAAGATGGTTACAATGAGGTTCTGAAGACATTTTTACAATAAACAGGAATGTCAAAAACCCTAGACATCCAAAAACCTAACCATGGGAGATAAGCGCCAAAATTCATGTGGGCCCCATTTGGGTAAGTCAGTACGTCAACTTCCTGAGGTCGTACCTTTTGCATACGATCTTCATTTTAGGCGTATGATAGCCCATTATAAAGATATATCTGAGGACTACAACTTTTGACGAAAATTTCATAATGAAATTTTTTGATCGGAAGATACCCAAAAAAACGTTGTTTAGGGCCTCAAAACGGCTCCAGAAGTTTAGGACCCAAAAAACTGTCAAAAATAGTAAATTACCAAAATTGCCAGAAAGATGTTTTGAGCTAGCTAGAAAAGGTGGGTGGCCATTGATATCCACCTGGATCACCTTCTAAGATACAAACTAACACAACCTCTTAGTAAGGAAGGTGTCACCTCCTGGATCAATCTCTGACCCCATCAAATTTGTTGCCATTGTTGTAGTTCCTCCCTCTAAACTAGAAGATCCTCTTGCTACCTCTACTGCACTCTGATCTGATAACCTATTATCCTCATCCATCAATGTCATGTCATACCAAATGACAGTCTTAACATGTATTGGATGAATTAATTGGTCCACTAGACTCAGTCTTTGATACTAATATACGATCCAAGATCCCCTTGGACCCCACTACAGGCTGTCCCAATACCTTGTACATCATACCCTCTCTAATGCCAAGCTTCGCTGTTGCATACTAGGTATCTTCTCCCTCTGAATGTATGAGTACCCATCCATCCTCGAACATAACTGCATATCCCATGTCCTCCAGAGCTGATACTAGCAGAAAATTTACCTTCAACTCTGGAACAAACAACACCTCGACCACCTCTAGAGAACCTCCTAACTCTAGTTGGAATCTAATACATCCAACCCCCTTCATTGCATGCATGGTGCTAGCTCCACTTCTCACATGCAAGTCTGAGCCTCTCTTTGAAACACTAAGGGACATCTACCTCATCCCCATCATATGGTGAGATGATCCATTGTCCACGACCCATGCCGCAATGTCCTCATACCCTGCAAAGCTGTTGCTCGAAAGAAAATAGACCAGAGAAAATTCTTCCTCGAATTTCTCAGCAAAGTCATCGATCTCAGTTGATGTTGATGCTGCTACTTGTGCCTCCTTCTTCTTCTTGTTGGGACACTAGGTTGCATAATGGTCAGTCTTGTGACATGCAAAGCATTTCACTTTGCTCATGTCCTTGGAACTTCCTCCACTACCCTTCTTTGCATGAAGAACAACATTCTCCTCTTCTTCACTCTTTGGCTGGTGTTGGACAGGCAGTTTTAGATACAATTTTGATAAAAATACGAAGTATAGAAGATGTACGCAGAAGGACCCTATGTGCTAGTGGATTCCAACCAACTATAAGTTGACAACAAAGGATGTATGCTTGATTGTGAATGATTGGGAAGATGGGTGGAAAATCCCAGTAGAGAAAACAAGACACTCAAAAGATGAAGAAGAAAAAGATAAGAGTGATGAAGATCTGGATGAGGGCAAGGAAATGATCAGAATAATGGTGCAGGAGATACACCTGGGCCATCAACAGTAGAGACACAACAGGCATTCCCCATGACATGAATCAAACACAAATATAATGGGAAGGAGCCAGCAGGAGGGGTGCACAAGAACACTGAAGTGCACAAGGAACCACTAGTTTATAATTTGACCAATGACGACATGGACCGAATCGACTACCAAGTACGAGATGTCGCGGAGGAGGTCATGGAGGAAGCAATGAAGAAACAAGAAGAGTTGCACCAGAAGGTGCAGGAGCAGTTGGTAACACTACAACAATTATTGGAAGAAACCAACATAACAAAAGAGCATAGGACAGAGGGAGGAACGCCCACAACTCTGGTGGAGGAAGTAGAGACTGCTCGTCCATTCTTAACCAAGCTAGTAACATGACACATAACACTACAAATTGAGATGAGCACAATTGAGTTGCCAATGACATAATTACAGGAACAGGTGAAGGCGATCAACTATCCGAACATTGTGGTGTCACGACTGTCGATACACATACTACAAAGCCTACAAATGGGCATGTTACATGAGATTAGGATCCGGGGAGAGGAAGCACACCAACAATTGACCAAAGTACATGATGAAAAGACTCAATTACAACAACAGTATGAAATTGTTCTATAACAAAAGAGCGCAGCGGAAAGGCAAGTGAAAGAAGTAAAGAAGGAAAAGAATGACGCTGAGGAAAGGGCTAGGAAATCCCAGAAGGAAAAGGACAAAGCTAAGAGTATGGAGGAAAAGACATAAGCGGCCATCCAGAAATTGTACAAGGAAATGCCAGAGGTTCCGATAGTAGTCGAAGCTACTATGGAAGAGCAGGTATTGAAGATTGGCGAAGTCATCAAAGGCTTTCGATCGAAGATTGAGGACCTAGAGTTGCAAAGTATGCCAAGCATGCCACCAGAAGTCCAAGCAAGAAGAGAAAGGATGACGATGACAACATTTGCCAACATCAAGAAGATAGAAGAAGAGTGTGAAAAACTCTGCGAGGAGAGCACACAAATCTAGTCAGAATTAGTGGAAGATCCAGAGATGAAGGTTTTGGGACCAAATTAAAAGAAGCATAGGAAAATGCCCGACAAGCTTTAGAGAGAATCAACACACTTCCACCAGTTGAACGTATAACAACAATTTTGGCATAGAGAGAGTCATACATGGAAGTGGAATAGATGAGAGATCAACAGAAGATCCTTCAGTAGTGCTTAGGACCACTGCAGGAAGAAACAGTAAGGGTGATTAGTTGATCTAGGTGGATATTGGTGGCCACCCACATGTTCCAAATTCCAATTATCTCATCTTGACAGTTTTCAGTTCAACGCGTTTCTTTGTAATGGGGACATTTCTTTGTAATTGTGGGTTCTGCACTTCTGAGGCTATCTTGAATCCCTACACAACATCCAGGTGGATATTGGTGGCCGCCCAGCTATTCCAACTGGTTTATTTTGAAATTATTCATGTCAGTACATCTTTCTGAACTTCTAGGGCAGTTTTGGGGCCCTAAAAAATGCTTTCTTGGCTTGCCACAGTCAAATTGTAGATAGATTCATAGTTTGATGACATAATGCCTAGTTCTCGAAAATGCCTTTCCAAATGGATATCACATGCCTGAAACAAAGATCGCATGGAAAAGTTACAACCCTGAGAAGTTGATGTACTAACTTACCCCAACAGGGCACACATGACTTTTGGTGTTTCATCTCCTAGGGTTAGGTTTTTGGATGTCTAGGGTTTTGGAATTCCTATTTATCATAAAAAGGTCTTCACAGCCTCATTGTAATTATTTTCTTGCAAATGAGCGTAGCCGTCACATCTCTTCTCATAGATAATGCTACCACCATTCTAGCGAGTCTTGAACTCTATATTTTTACAGTCTCTGTACATTTATTTCATTAATAGAAATCATGTATTGTTGTATTTCTTTGTTTCTGACAATTTTTATGAGTAGTTCATTGTAATATCTTTGCTTTCATTTCGTTCCGAAAATAGTNTTCCTATTTATCATAAAAAGGTCTTCACAGCCTCATTGTAATTATTTTCTTGCAAATGAGCGTAGCCGTCACATCTCTTCTCATAGATAATGCTACCACCATTCTAGCAAGTCTTGAACTCTATATTTTTACAGTCTCTGTACATTTATTTCATTAATAGAAATCATGTATTGTTGTATTTCTTTGTTTCTGACAATTTTTATGAGTAGTTCATTGTAATATCTTTGCTTTCATTTCGTTCCGAAAATAGTCTGGATCAATGGTATCAGAGCATGCTTCTCTTGATCATTTTTGAGTGCATGTCCCCGACGAGGTCCAAGTATAGCAAGTTGGGTCTCGAGCTTGCCTCTCTTGAGGAAAATCACTCTCGCACGCCCAAGAAACCCTCTATGGCAGTAGAACAACAAAAAAAAAAAACGACGAAGCATAAGATTTTATTAACCTGTTGCTTGAGCAAGCTCTCGCACGATAGAGGGACGAAATGATGGAGAATTTTTCCCACATCCTTCAACACCTGTCGATAGCAACAGACACATCTTCATCAAGTGGCCACTTTGGAGGAACCTCTTCCTTCAAGGTACAACTTAATTTTGATATTCCCATATTTGAAGGTCAGATAGATGCGAATGCCTTAGAAAAATGGTTAAATTTGCTAGAAGGTTATTTCTTTGTTCACAATTTTTTCGACAGGGAAAATGTCACCTTCGCACTCCTCAAGGCTCTCCCCCATGTCAAACATTGGTGGGAAACTTACTGGGAGCAAAATTCCACAGAGGAATCTGGAATATATGGGGTTGAGCCCACTTGAGTTTTTTTTATGGATGCAGTCAAGGAACAATACTACCCTGTTGATAACTATGAATACCAATACATGAGATGGACCACACTACAGAAAAAGAAGAGCCAAACAATGTCAAAGTTCACAAATACTTTCCATAACTTACGCACCAAGCTGGGTGTCAAAGACTTCGAGTGACAATTGGTTCTGAAATACCGTGGGGCTTTGCATAGGTACATCCAAACCGAAATGGATTTCATAAACATCTCATCATTGGGAGCTTCCTATCAATATGCTGTCAAAATCGAGTAGAAATTTAGGCACCAAAACAAATTAGAGTTTGGGTATGCAAATCCGCAATAACCAAAGCATGGTAAAGACATTCCTAACCAACAGCCTTCCAACAACCAATCCAAAACACAAGAACATAAGGGTAAAGGAAAGACAAAGAATGACAATGGGAAGTGGTGCGACTTCCACAAAATCCCCTGACATAACATTGATGAATGTCACTTGAGAAAATCATTGGTGGTTGAGGTCAAAGACAAGGAGCTGAAACTTGATTCAGAATCTGATCAAGAAAATACTTAAAAAGACAGATCATCGATGCAGACCCCACTACTATTGTTGTGACTGAAACAATTCAACCAGAAGAGCCAATAGATCCTGAAGAGGGGAAGCGCCTCTTCCATTCACAAATGTGGGTGAAGGGGACTGTTATCGCACAGTTTGTAGGAAAGGTTTAGATAGCTTGGAGTCAAGGCTCAAACTGGCGTAACAGGAGCTTCCCCACCCACTGTCACCTCAATGGGGAGCTCTTTCTATTTAGGGTGGCTAATCCCAAGGGAGACGTCCCTAGTAATCTGGGTGTCTGAAAGGTCTAAAGGTCTAGAGGATGAAGATAAGGGTTTCCTTTCACAGATTATTGCCCAAAAAGATAGCCAAGGAGAAGATCTTCCACTGAATGGCACCTGTTTGCGAGACAAGGCAAATAAAACTAAAAGAATGTGCTGCAGTGGTTAGTACTTCAAAACATTAATGACTATCTTTAACATATATGAGCATTAATGAAAGTAATTATTGACGAAGTCAATGATTGCAATTAGACTTATAGTTTAATGTCACTTCTTCAATAAATATACAAGAGATATAGGCATTCAATGTGTAAAATCAATCCTTATTATATCACAATGCAATAAATGTCATAGATCTACTCATATATAAATATTTTTGCTGCGTCACTATTGCAGATTGGGGTGACGTCAACCCTAGTATTAGGTCAATTTTGGAAGGCAAAAAGTGAACGTTTTACACCAAAAAGGCAAAGAAAATAATCTACACTTCAAAGCCAACCAAATCACAAAGTCTTATACTCAAATGAAGGTCAAAGAGAGGCTTGACGTCACAAATATTGTTGCTGCTGCAAAAGTGACGTCAGCCCTGATTTAGGTTAGTTTGAAAAGACAATGAGAAGGATGTTTTGTCAAACAAGCTTATGAATGAAATCAACAACTCAAGGTCTATCAAATAGATGACTATACCACAACGTTCTAAGGCCAAACAAGGGTTTTAACAGGTATGACGTCACCTATATTGTTGTTGTTTTTAGGGTTAGGGTTAGCTAGTCAAAGAGGTGGACGTTTTGACAAATCAACCAATGAAAATGCCTAAAACCTCTATGGCTATCAAGAGATGAGTCAGCCACAACTTTTAGTCCAAACACAAGTCTAAATAAGGCAAGACGTCATCATCAATTAGAGTTAGTCTAGACGCTAGGGTTAGTTAGGGTTTCAAATTTAAAGAGTTTGAAAGAGTTGTTTTAGCACATAAGCGTCAACGTTTTGTTCTTAGACTAGTGCCTTGGGTTAATGGAGCCAAATGGAGAAAAGCTAATGGCTTGGGAGAATCTAAATCTAAGGACGGGAGAGTTAGGCTTTGTAGTGCTACAAAAGGAGGGCCACAAAGTCAAAACCCTAAGGGGAGGAGGCTCATTCCGGTGTAGCTAAAGCTAGGCCTCATGCTCCTCCCTCTTTCCTTAGAACTCTTTGGCAAAACGACTAGCTTCAAACTATAAGTCTGGGGCTGAAAAGTGTTGCTTGGGGACAAGGCTTTTCAAACCTTAAGGTCAAAACCCTAGGTGTAAACTAAATTAGGCCTAGGATGTCTTCCTCCTTCAACTTATAATTCAAATCTAACTCAGAAAAAAGAATGGCTAGTGTAGCTATGGCTAGGCTAAACCTTCTTTAATCAATGGCTAAACAAGTTCATATCATGGGGACATAAAGCCACGACCTACTTGTGTGTTGGCTCCCTAGGGTTTCAATGATTAAGCATTATAATAACAATGTAACTATACATGTAAGATATTTAATCAACAACCATTAAATCAAGAAGTTTTGATGAGAAAAGCACTTACAAATTCATGAAAAATCTTATCAAACCCTAGTTGTAACACCTTCCAATGATAAGAACACCATATGCATGCCAAAGATCATCCTTCCAAGTGTAGCGCCTCACTCCAAGAGCAAATATCCAAGACAAAAGATAAAAAGAGTCACTCTCACAAGAGAGCAAGTTGTGTTATATCCAAATGAGGCTAAAACGTCCTCGATTTATATCATCTCTATGACCTTTAATTAACAAATAGGTCATTAAAAACAGCCGACAAGGCTGACTTTACAATATTTCATTATTTGTCACTTAAAATGCTAAAAATGTCAAAATAGAGCTAAAATGGGAGATGTCAGGCCCCTCTGAGGGAGACGTTGGCCCTTTTTGGGCATGATCAGCATCCAAGAGACAAGACGTTGGCCCCTTTGGGCCTCCTGCAAGTTGCCACACGTGCCACAAGGTCCAAACACACTGCTACATCCTCCAGGAAACGTCCAATCTGCTCTGGTGGCGTCCTGTCCATCAAAGCCATCATACCACCTGCAAGGGTTGATCCCCCATAGGTCAATCTCTGCCAAAGCGTCCTGATGAGGGCGTCCTTCTTCTCCATGCAAGGGCTCGTCACAACTCTGTCCTGCCTCTGCCATCCCAACAACCATCTGATGGGCTCTTCAGCCCCATGGAGGTCCGAGCTAATCATCTCCCCATGTGCACCGATC
>JASDQU010689988.1:117430-139074 GCA_032191745.1 Picea mariana
GTGTGTGTGGGTGTGTGTATCATCTTTCTGGGGGTCGCTGTGCTCATGTCAGATACTAGTATTTTCGTGTCCTCCATGTCATGTTTCTAGGGGTTGTTGTGCCCATGTCAGATACTAGTATTTCCATGTCCTTCATGTCCCTCAAGGATGAAGTAGTGTGTGATGTTGCCCCTCTTGATGTATGTGATGTTTTGGGCCAATCATATATGTGGAAACGTCATGTTGTTTATGAGTCTTGATCCTGTAGTGTCATTATTACTCTAGGGGGTCAACTCTATAGGATACCAAAGGTAGTTTCAACTATTGTTCCACCAAAACAGTGTTGCATGGTAATCTCTCATACTAAAAAATTCAGAGTCTTCATAGTTTGTTCAAATGATGCACAAAAAACCACTACAACCACTGCAACCTCAACACCTTCTATCCAGTAGAAGTAGATTGCAAAAGAGAAAGAAGGTATTGTTTCTTCACCTACAATGGTGCCTACACAATGCCCCGTCAATCCTAGAGACAACATGTTGGTGGAACAGATTCAACCCCTCCAACAACAGGTTTGTGACAACCTTCTACAGACCAAACACCACAACTTCTCCAACAAGATACACAACTCACCAAGATTCAGATTCATAAAACGCTTTCCCCTCTTCCATGAACACTCAATGAAATGGAAAAAATTGTTTCCTAAGGAGGAATGATTGATCCAAGTGGATATAGGTGGCCACCCACCTGTTCCAAATTCCAATTAGCTCATCTTGACGGTTTTCAGTTCAACATGTTTCTCTGTAATGGAGACATTTCTTTGTAATTGAGGGTTTTGCACTTCTGGGGCTGTCCTGAAGCCCTACACAACATCTAGGTGGATATTGGTGGCTGCCCACCTATTCCAACTGGCTTATTTTGGAAGTTTTCATGTCAGTACATCTTTTTGTACTTCCAGGGTCGTTTTGGGGCCGTAAACAGTGTTTTCCTGGCTTGCCACAGTCAAACTATATACATAGTCAGATTTTGGTGGTATAATGCATAGTTCTCAAAAAGACCTTTCCAACGGGCTATCACACTCCTAAAACAAAGATTGTATGCAAAACTTACGACCCCAAGAATTTGATGTACTAACTTACCCCAACAAGGCCCACATGACTTTTGACATTTCATCTCCTAGGGTTAGGTTTTTGGATGTCTAGGGTTTTGGCATTCATGTTTATCATAAAAAGGCCTTCAGAGCCTCATTGTAATCATTTCTTGCGATTGAGCATAGTCGTCGCATCTCTTTTTAGAGATAAAACTTCCACCATTGTAGTGAGTCTTGCACTCTGTATTTTTATAGTCTCTGTACATTTCTTTCATTAATAGAAATCATGTATTGTTGTATTTCTCTGTTTTTGACAATTTTTATGAGTATTTCATTGTAATATCTCTTCTTTCATTTCGTTTCGAAAATAATCCGGATCATCGGTGCACTGACCATTACACAGGGCAAGGTGAAACAAACAACCCATGAAGCAGAAGAAAAACTTACAGCCTTGACTGCGCAAGGGGTCGAAGAGATTGTGGAAACAGAGAAAACAATCATAAAGGAAGTTACAACAGCCAAGGAAGCCTCCAAGAAGTTCATCCAAGAGAGGATAAGTGCGCAATAGGCCTAAGTGGCTCGGGATGAGCCATAGGTGAGTGTTGGGGGCCTGTTGAACAAACAGTTTTAGATACAATTTTGATAAAAATCTTAAGTATAGAAGATGTGCGTAGAAGAAGACGAAAGACTAGGGAGTGTGCAGTTGAGGTGCATCCAGAAGTAAAACACACAATAAGAGAAGAATAAAGCAAATAATACAACAAGAGTAGAAAGCTGGCGAAAAAAAAGGATGATAGCTCGACATGCTAAAGATAAAAGGATGCACAGAAAAAAAAAAAAACAGTAAGAGTGCAAAAGTAGCACGCATGCGGAAAAACATGTGAAAGCAGCTTGAACAACCAAGTGATTGGAGTAATCATGCATTGTAATAGGGTTTTGGGATGAACAAAGTAGGGTTTAAGCCCTATAATTTATGTATAAATATGTAATGGGTTGGAAGAATAGGGGTTCCTCATATTGGGTTCTCTGCTAATTATTGTTATGGCTCTGTTCTACTCTGTCAAAGAAAGGAATCTATGTCTGAATGCTAGGGAAATGATGCAGAGAGAGAGAGGGAGGCTTGCATTGTAGAGTAGCTAGGCTAGGGGAAAGGAAAGATAATCATGACGTATCTTTGTAAGCGCAGTGCGTAAGCCTAAAGCACTTACCAAACACATAATAAAGAAGCCAGTCGTTGTGGACGTAGCCCATAGTTGGGTCAACCACGTTAACTCCCGTGTTAATTGTCTTTTGGGTGATTGTTTATAGATTCTGTTTGGATGTTTATTAGATTAGACTTGTCTTATGTATACTCGTTGCACAATTGTCACAATAATGGGTTTATGTTGTAATTTGGAATATAATGGTAGTATGAATTTGAAATCACTAAGTAACTAATAAAGAACAAAGACAAGACAACACACACATGACCAATAAGCAAGAATGGATAGAATGGTCACCTCTCATTCCCTCATTACTGCAGAAACCTGGTTCTTGCAATCCCAATAGATACCTTGAGTGAGATTGCATTTGTACATGTAGGTGATGCCGAAAGGGCTGGTGTCTGGAGGGCTTTGTTGGTCAAAGATAACTCGAACCTAGGGTCTTATAACCACACGCAACGCATCGCCAACAACCAACTAGCTTGTGAGGAATCAACTTGCAACTCCTCTTGGGTGAAGTTATCCCATAAGCTCTCCCAATCATGGAGTTTCTCCTGAGCCACCACTCCTTGGACAAACACGTCCCACTGTTTGGTGAAGCTATTCAAGGTTGTCCTCATCAACTCTGTCTCGTCCACAGTCTCCCCAACCACTGCCCATTCATCTCTGATCTGAGTGAACTTGGTGAGATATGTAACCACTAACTCTCTCTTGGCCATCTTCATGCCTCTGAGTTTTTTCTCTCGAAGAAACATCTTTCTACTTTGGTTATCAGATTGGTATAGTTTAACTAGGGCGTCCCACATATCCTTAGTTGTCTTCTTGCTAGACAGATGAGGACTAATGTAGTCTTTGACTCCATCAACAATGATCCTCCTTGTCTTCATATCCTTCTTGAGATGAGCTTGTTGTTGTGCTAGATTAGCTGGAAGTACTTCTTTCCCTTCAACAAACTCCCACATTCGTTGTTCCTCTAGCAACAATCCAATTCGTTCTATCCATGTATTGAAGTTTGAGGCCCTTTCCATCCTATCTTCAAACCTCAAGCCTGCACTGGCCATTAAGTCAGTTGCTTTGACTCATACACCCTTTTTGTAACTCATCCCCCTTGCTAATTCCACCTAGTCCTCACAGCAAGTCGACTTGGTCTCTTTTGTGTTCAAAGGCTGAGCTCTGATACCATGTTAACTTTCTATAACTCAACACACATAAATTATTGCCAATAATTTACTAACCCAGAAACTATACTTTGTTGTAATAACTTCAGAAATTATGCAACTAATTCACATCCTAAGTCACATGACACGTTTGAATCCCCCGCTGTGTTGCGTGTCCAATGTGTCAGACTCGATTCAACCTAATTTGTGTCTGACACGAAATTGCAATGTCTCATGTTCACAAGACATGTATGTTTTGAAAATAGGACATGTGTCTTGCTTAGAAAAGGACCCCGACTCATGTTTTATCATGCAAATTGCAGTTGTGAGGTGTTTTAGTGTACAACTAAGGGTTATTCTACCTTACTAATGTTATTTAAAGAGGTCCCCACCCCCTCCATTTCACCCACCCTAGTAATTTATGTAATATTAAATTCTTTTATCTTCATTCAAAGTGATATTCAAAGTAATTTATGGTAAGTAAAACTGACATTCTCTTTTATCTTTCATTTTCATCATTTTACTTAAATTTTTAACATTATCATTAATTGTTTCAGGATGTTTGAGAGTGGTTCCAACCTCAATGGACTTCATATGGAAAAAGTAGAATTTTAGGTCTCATTCAAAATTGAACAGACTTAACGGTTTTCCGGATTTCAAGATTGGCAAGATTGCAATGTTTGCACTGGATTCTATCATCTATGAGGGTATGGACTGGCCTTTAATCAAGGGCACCAAGCCCTTTATGTACCTCGATGTCTGTGGCATTGATTGTTGAGTTGTTCTGTCACAACCCCAATAAAAATGTACCCTTCACTTAAGTATAAACGCTTATGTTGAACTCTTCTCTTTCTCATTGTATCGAGTGACTTAGTGGTGTATGTGCACACCAACCTGTGTCTTATTTGCAGGCACTAGGCAGAGAGAAGAGTGGTTGAAGGGAAAGGCAAAGCTATGGGATGTGTTTCTTGATGATATGGGTTTGGACAACAATGTTGAGCTGGCAATGCCATCATTTATGTTAGTAACTTAGTAACTTAGTACTTACTAAGGTTGTTGAGTTGGCAATGCCATCATTTATGTTAGTAAGTTAGTAACTTAGTACTTACTAAGGTAGTAGTAGTGCTAGTTGTATGATTGAATTTGTATCATCATCGTGTAAATGCTTATAGTTTAATTATTTCATTTTTGTATGTGTAATTCATAATTTAAATTTTAATATATATATATATATATAATGTGTCATGTGTCCCTGTGTCAGGTGACTTAGTTCACAATTGAGTTATTTAACTAAAATAGCACAACAAAAACTAACATGTGTATATATATATAACGTGTCCTTTGTGTCATGTTTTCGGGGGTCGTTGTGCCCATGTCGGATACTAGTATTTTCGTGTCCTCCATGTCATGTTTCCAGGGGTTGTCGTGCCCATGTCAGATACTAGTATTTTTGTGTCCTTCGTGTCCCTGTGTCAGATGACTTAGTTCACAACTGAGTTATTTAACTAAAATAGCACAACACAATCTAACATAAAACCAAGCACATGAAATAGACAACACTAGAAATACCTTGGAAACCCCAGTGTGGGGAAAACCAACAAAGAGGGGATTTTATTGGGCTTTCAAGAGAATTTTTATAGTAGCAAAATATAAGAAATTTCTTACAGAAAGTCTCCTCAACCAAAGTCCTCTTCTCCTGAGCAAAATTCGGCCCAACAAATAGCTATACGGCCTAGCTCCTTCTGGCCCTGTACGATCCAGTCTGTATGGCTTGCGTACACCATCTATATGACCTATACGACCTACACAAACTCGGCCCAATACGACCCCTGTTGGCTGAGAAAATTTGGCCTGTGTACAGTCTTGGTGAAACACCAAGGTCTGGCCACAAACTCAACCTGCTCACCTTGCTTGGATTGACCCCTTTCCTTGACCTCCTTCGCTGCCCAAAACTGCCTGTTGCCTCAATTGCTTTCTCTTGCCCAAGCGCCCTTGCCTCAGCTGCTTTCTCTTGCCCAATCACCCTCTGCCTCTTCTCACAAATGAGAATTGTGTGTGTCCCTCTCACCCTCAGCCCCTCAATTTATCTTTCCTTCAATTTATAGCCTTCAATGGCTTAGATTCAGGCTCCCTTCATGGCTGGATCCCACCCAACACTCAAGTGGTGCACCCCACTAGCTTGGGCCCCACACAAAACTCAAAACATAAATTTTTATGAATTCCTAAGTTAGGAAAAAATAAATAAAGTTGATCTGGGTATTTTAATGTGTACATCAACTACCCTGGGACACATAGGCTAAGGTGAGACACCTTTTGAGCTACACACTAACACATGGTGCACAAATGAAGATGCCTTATACCGATGGCCAAACACTTTGAAGGCTAGGATCGTCAAGCCACACTCCAAAAATCTGTATCATCACATATATGCCCCAATGCAATATAGGTGGTAATGGATTTCTAGATCGATTTTATGTCTCATATTGGCATTAGCCATGCTCATAGGTCAACATGTAACTTTGCATGCCCCAAACCCTCCACCGAGATATGTTGGTCTTATATGTTCAAAAGAATCTCGTATTACAATTACACAAAATGCCATCAATCATGCAAGATCTGCATTCTAAATATGGCAATGATCCTAGCACACACACACACACACACACACACACACACAGATATATATATATCCAAAGGTGAAGACTATGCCTTGGAAATATCCAAGCTTGTGTTCCCAAATTCAAAGGCCGAAGGAATGCAATCTGAATTTGAGTTAACATGAGTTGTCGTCATTGCAAACTAGAAGTGGAAAATTGTTGGTGCAGATTGCTTGTCCAATGGGCCAGGAAGTGCAGGGTAGATCACAATTGTTGGGCGGATCCAAGCATATCCGTGGATTAGGTGGCAAGAGGCAAATCACAATATGCAGATCTATGTATTATGGTAGCATATGTTGTTACATCAGTGATCGTAGCTTGTTCATTGCTCTAAACGTGTAGTTGTACTCTCCAATCTAAGTTGACCACTCTCATGGATCACTACTATGAAGGAGTCATAACACCTTGGCTTCGATGGATCATTACCACGAAGGAGCTACCAAGCCCTTAAGACAAAAGAGATTTGATACCATATTAAGAAATAGAGAAAGCACAACACAAGACAAGAACTTGGTTGAAAAGCTTTGTTCGCACAAGTTGTAGGTTGGGCAAAGCCCAACCCAACCACCAATTGGCAACAACTAGGAGGGCACCTACCCACTGTCACCTTTGGTAGGTGTCCTCATCACTTTAGAGGTGAGGTAGTCACCTCAAGGGGGGAATCCCGGTGACCCTAGGGGTAAATGAGATAGAAAATGGTAAGTATGAATGGATGTCCCTAGAGGTCAATTCTATATGATAGGAAAAGATTGGGAAAGAGTTTTGGGAAGGTTTAAGGGTTGCCAGATGAGTTGAGTGACTTGCCAAGTGTGAATATCTGCCCGAGACACAAGGAAAACCAAGCATATAATGTAATATTGTAGTTGGACAAGCAAGTTAAGCTTGTTGTCCCTAATTTGTAGCAGAAGCAAAATATATAGATATCATCACATAGATGATAATAAAGACTGAAGTATAAGTGCTAAAGAAATGAATCAAAAAGCAAGATATAAACTAGTGAAAGCTAACTTAACCCAACAATGAATAAGAAATACTTTAGCATAAAAGCAAGCCTGAAGAAAAAAGCTAACTGCAGAGATATTATCAGCCTTATGGCTGTTACAAACCAAGCCTAACAACATAAAAATCAACCACTAGAAACCACCTCTAACTAGCCCAATAGGTGCGCTAGGGTTAGTAGAGAGTTACGACAAAGTTAGGGCTAAATCCTAGGGTTAGTTTAGGAGTTATTAGGGTTTAGAGGGTTAGTTTTCTGCATCCCTAATGGCTGTAAGTTAATTTTGTAACAACAACAAGAAGTTGTGGTTGGAAGGGGATGCCTCAATGAGGCAAGAGAGCCAAGGGCTCAAGGAAGAATTTCTCAAAGAGACAACTTTGAAACTTGAAAAAATCATGTTTACCAAAGAAACAATTTATTTCTCCAATGCAACAAGTAAATGACTAGTGCCTTCAATAATTGGGTTAATGGAGTCAAGCAAAGAAAGATCTAGAGGTACTACCTCATTGGGGATGTAAATCCTCTTACTCCCCAAGGCAAGTATCTCTAGCTAGGGTTTAGGTTAAGAGGGTGTATGCCCTTTTATTTCTCTTAGCAAACCCTTGTTAAACCAATAACATGTAAGCATAAAATGATGGAGACTAAGGTGAGGGTGTATGCCCTTATACTTCCCACCTAGCTTTAGCAAATAACCTTGAATTGAATAACAAATGATAACACAATTGTAAAAAGCCTTACCAATTCAAGGAAAAAGCTAAGACAAACCACCACAATAACAAGAGAATAGCCTTCCAAGGCTAGCACATCACTTCCATCAACCAAACATCTAAGAAATAACCATATACAAGATCACAAGAGAAAGAACTAGCGAAAGATAATGAGAATTTCAGTCCAATACTTCTCCCGATGGGAGAGTTATCTTATGAAATGAGATCTTATGATCTCTATTTATATAAAATGTCCACATAACTTTAGGGTAAACCACAAGACTAGGGGTCAAAACCCTAATCGTGTCCCTTTACACAAATAATATTAAACAATTCACTTAAAATTTACTTTTACACAAAAGGAAACCCTAACTTAAGGTGATGTCACCCCTTAGGGGACCTTTTGACACTAGGAGCAAGTCATTGGTGTTGGAGGAGTGTAGTTAGGCTTCCCAAAGCCACATGTCAATCATCTAAGTCATTTATTCATGGCCAAGGCCTCATTCCCCTCAAAACGTCCATGTGTCAATGAGTGGTAACCTCACCACCAAACCCGAGTCCCCCTAGGTGACGCCATGCTCCTAAAGATGACGTTTTGCCTCTCCTAGGCAAAACATTTGGCATGAAGGGGCTAGGTTATGTCTCTCAAGTCATCTTCTAGGCCTTCGAAGGTTCATCTCCCTCATTTGGCATCTGGGCCCATGTCATCTAACCTGTGGGCTTCAAGCCCAATGGAAGCCCAAGCTAGGCTTGTTCCTCCAAAACTGTCTCCCAACTAGGTCTTGCAAAGACAAATAAGCACACCCTCCAAGGATCTCAAGTCAAAATATCATGATGAGTAAATCAAACCAATAAATGAGCCACCTAAGCAAGCGCATCAAAGATTACCATGTCAAACAAGTAAGTGCTCAAAGACATTATGTGACTTTCCAAGCTTGGATATGGGAGGGTTGACGAAGTGTCCTATTGGGTAGACCTTTCCTAAATCAAGGAGTGTTTCCCAAGTGATCCCTTTCTAAGCCATGTAAAGTAGATGAAGTGATTAAGGATCAATACTCATTGGGCATGGGGTTCATGACATACAAGGGGTTGTAGTGTCTCATTCATGGGTGCCTCTGTAGAGGGTGTGTGACACCTTCGTTTGCAATGCACTCTTTCCAAGCCCATTTTCTTGCCATTCATTGTTTCTTTCATGTTTTAAGGACGAGTTGAAGGCCACTGTCCTGGTGTGGTGTCCAAATAATGGCAATGTCACTCACAGATACCTAGCGGAAATGAGAAGGTTGGCTCGTGATAAGACCCCATTTCTCTCATCCATGCAACTAAGAGCCATTATCTTGGCTTGGTGACCAGATGAAGGTAATGTCATACCACTAGATATCCATGATCATGATAAGTTGGCTCGTGATGAGACCTCCTATCCTCCAACTAACCCTTTAAGCATTCATAATCATTATTCTTGTGGGTCCCCCTTTTATCAAAGATAAGCGTTTCATTACTTTCTTGGGTGATCCCTAGGCGAAACATTTGGAAGGTTTATAAGTAGGCTTTTATCTTTTACCCAACAACGATCCCTCTGGGCCTTCAACCCCTTCTTCCCATAGAATGAGAGATAACCCCTTCTTGGGTCAATACACCCTAAAATCCCAAGAGATAAGAAAATGGGGGGTTTTAAGTGATGAAAAGTGGTAAGTATGATGGAGAACGATACGATGGCTCTTCAAGGGAGTTCCTAGTAGCAAACCCATCTCGAGGAAAGACAACTTTCTAGGGCATAATGTCAACCACAAAGGTGAAACAGGGAAAAAGGCATACTGTCCAAGCATATATCATGAAATCTAAAACAGTCTAAGATACAACATACCCAAATGCCTCAAATATTGAAATGACACTTACCATAATACCTGACTTGTACCTCATGGAGCAAGGTCCATTGCCTTCCGGAAGCAAGCGGGTGTGGTGGATGCCATCCTGAAAATCGTGACCTGTGTGGTGGTGAGAAGGGTCTCCATCTATGCAAGTGGACATTGCTGGTCATGTAGTCTCTTAGCACTCCATATCTGCAACCTGAGGGCCTCGAGACATAATATCCTTAGTTATCCCACAAAATGGAGATAACATGCTTTATCCATATTCAACTCATGTATTCATTCAATGATATCAATATATGGTACATGTATCTGATCACCTCTAGATCTAGATCTCGTCAATGGATAATGACACCACCTCATTAGTAGATAAGGATGACAACTCATAAGAAGGTGATCTCGAACTTTGTGATTGTCAAGGGACTCGCAGTCTAACAAAGTTTGCATATCAGAGTCTTGATTTTTTTATCATTTAATGCATCAACTTTTTCTAACTTTATTTCATCCTCATTGAAGCCTTTTTCTTTTGTAAGTTTGCCATCATTGAAGGTAAAAACATGTATCTCCTTACCAAGTATCTTGTCTCGTTATCTATTTTCCAAAATCTCATTTTTCAAGAGAGAGAAAAGTTTATATGTTACATAATACTAATATAGCTCCAATGGTTGGGTACTTGCAAAAAAAAATTACACAACTTGTAAATCTTGGTATTTCTTGAAGACTTATGTTTGACATTCACCTTAATAATTTTCCATTTTGGCTTATTAGAAGTAAAGGTATTATGAATGACTTGAACCGCTAATTAAAATGTTCTCCCTCGTTTGATTCATTGAGAATAACTTATCGTATGTTGGTTAAGGGTAATAGCATAAATATTTTTAATTGATCTAAGCAAGGTTAAGGCTATACCTCTTTATTAGTTGTTTTTTATTTTTCTTGACCCTTATATCCACTTGACTTCTAATTCATGTTCGAATATGGAAACAAAATACCAAACAACTTGTAAAGGAATAGAAATAGGACATTGGAAGTGAGGCACGAGCAGTGAAAAGAAAGAGAAAATACAAATGGATGAGGGGGTGAAGAAACAAGGCATCGACATGGAGAAGAACTATTATAGGTCTATCTGTATGTGTGTTGTGTTTGATTGCGCTTTGAAAGTTGGTGGAAGGGAGTAGGACATCGGATAAGAAGAAAACAATTGTAAATTGGTGAAAAATTTGCAGGTAGAGAGACCTAAGCTCTGATACCAGTTGGTATGAGAGAGGCAATAACAAAATAATTTGTAGGAAAATATATAGGATAATGAACAAATTATAGTCATTGTTTATACAATGTTGGCGAGTTATATATTGTATTGAAGTGCTTACTACTGCAGCAAGACCCAAGTTTGATACTTCATCTTTTCTCTATGTAACAATGGTCTACTTGAGTGGACAAAGTGGCATACTCTTTGCTTCTTGTTCCTCTGTAACATGTAACATAGATTCAAATACATTTAAGCTTCATACAATGAGAAATAATCTCATGAGTTTCCACAAGTGGCCAAGAGTGGTAAAAAAAGGTACAAGAGTGCCAACAATTTTATGAGATTTGCACCATAGTAGTCAGAAGTTTCCATTTGTGAGGTATCTTTATAGCTGTTCATGGTTATAATACAAGAGCACAATCAATAGGAAATAAAATGTGTACACTCCCTTTGATTTCTTAAATCATATATATACCACATAGAGAACTAAAATATCTGAGGAGCTGCATCAGCAATATGTCCTGAACTGCACAAGACTTATTGCCATATGAGAAAGACACATGAAATTTACTTGGACTGTATTTCTCTTTGATTTTATTCTTCTTTCCCATGTTCTGCCTGCTATCTGTTGATATGTGAAGCTGGACATACCAAGCTAAATAAATGCTGAGAAGTCAAGAAGCCAACTGTTCTTCCCATTGAATAACCGAAGGCACCATCGTAATTAGACTCTGATTTGACAACCACAATCATTTTATATTTTTGGTCAAGAAGGAAAGCAATTGCCCTACCAATAGATGTACAAGATGTTACAAATGGGGGAGGGCTCCTCATCATGCTTGCGAGTTGTGCATTTAACTGCATTTCAAGTACAACAAAAGATAAATTATCTGAAATGGACATTCAAGATACACACATTCTTGAGGGGAAGACAAAATCATTTCATTTTACAGAACTCTTCTTAACATCAATAAAATAATCATATACAAAAGCTTAATAGTGAATATAGATGGTAAAAACAAAAGATAGTTGTGCACAGAGGCTATTTCTTATCTTGCTTACTGTAGTTTGCTACAAGACGGTTACAGAATCCAAACAGGTATAATTAATAATTTAATACAACCACAGACTCTGATATCAGAGGATTCAACACTTTTGCTACTGGCTAACTGACTTCCAAAGCAAAGCTATTAGATAAATATAGCATGAGGCATGACAATAATGTGTGTCAAATGACACCAGGTACTGAAACATTATTCCTAGTAGTAAGCTGGTTTCTGCAGAACCTTTGTTGCTCAGTGTTAACATCATCAGATGCAAATTATACTTCTCAAACAGCCATAAAGTATATGTTTCTCAGATATCAAATACAAGAAGAGGTACCACATAATCACCATCCTCGTAGAAGTGTACATTAATGTGTGTACACACCTATTGCAATATTAAAAACCATATTTGAAACCTTTATGACCTGAGATCACATTCTATATATGCTAACAAAAATTCTCGGATGGTCTTCATCTTTGTACTAGAAATACTATCTTAGCACTTGAGTGAACCACTTGGAATATAGAAGAGTAACTATATGGGAAGAAAATTGAAAGAAATGGGGGCTGCATCCAAAGTGGAAAGCACAGGGTTTGAAGAGCACAAGGTGGAAGACAATGAGCTGACAAGAATGGGATACCACATTGAGAAGGCAGCCAAAAGATTGTGAAAATAACAAGCCAAGAACCTAAAGACCTCCTTTCCATATGAATAGTTGAGATCTATCTTGAATTGTTAGAATTAGGGCAGTAAAGCATAACAGTAATATCTTTTAAAAATTTCAATGAGTAAAGCAACTAGATCTAGAGTTTAGACATCAATCTCCACTACTTGTACAGATCTAGAAGATCTAAAGAGTAAGACTGTAATACAGATCTGAATTCAAACTTAGATAAAGACATACAGATCTAAACTCAAAAGCAATCTGATCATTAAACCATCAATCAAACTGTAGAAACAGAGAGGTAAACTCAATATATCGTTTAGATCTAATAACTGTTAATGCTGGAACATAGATCTAGATAGATCAGACTGTATAGAACTCAAAACAAAATACCAGATCTGAAAATGGTGGATAKATARCATACCTTGTCCTGATCCTTACCTCTGAAGAAGTCAYAGCCAACAAGAAGGATGTAGAACCATTTGTAATTATGCTCAGGTAAAGTCTAGGTCATAGAYCCACMTTATAGGTTGGATCTTCYRCCAYGATATGAAAAAGCTTTCTTGCCACCAAAAGGGATAAAACCAATAGACTTCAAACCCTCAAACAAAAGACTTAAATTTCCCAAACCCCAACACAGGAAAAATTCTGTGAATAAAAGAATCCTTACAAGAGGAGTGGCTTAGGGGATCTGAGTAGAATTACTTCACAGCAAAGAGGAGGAGGGCCGAGGCACTACAGTAACCCCACACAGCAGAATAAGGGAGGGCCGCACCCTCTAAACTTAGCCCACACAGCAGAATAAGGGAGGGCCGCACCCTCTAAACTTAGCCCACAATAGAAGAAAGAAGGCCACAGCCTATAGGCTCACCACACAGCAGAGAAGAAAAAGGCTAAACCCATGGTCACATCACTGCAGCAAATAGGAGGGCTGTATCACAGTCACTTCACACATCAATAGGAGAGGGGACTGCACCAGTCAGCCACACAACAGCAGAGGAGAATGGGGCTGTACCAGCCACAAAACAGCAGAGAAGAAGGGGGCCGCACACCAGCAAAGAGGCCGCACCTTCCAGCAGCAGAAACCGCACCTCATACACCTCCCACGGCAGTAGATAGAAGAGGCCACACCTCAAATACCCCACCCATCAACAGATAGAAAGAAGCCGCACCTCAGCACAGTCCTCCAAGGGAGCCGCGGCTACACCAACTCAACAGCAAATGCCAAGTAGGCCGCAGCAAGAGGACGTTCCAGCAATAGACAGCAAGGGCAAGTAGGCCGCAGTGAGGAGAGACCTCACCAGCAAAAGGGGCCACAGCAAACCTCAGACAGAAACTCCAACAGTAGTAGATAAGGGCCACAGCAAAGGAGAGATCAGCGCTCACATTAGAGACAAAGTAATACCAAGAGTGAGTGAAATGAGAGGGGGGGGGGTTCTATTTATAGTTTAGGTTAGGGCAAGGTTAGATTAAAATCAATATAAAAAATATCATGTTTAAATTATGTAATTTAAACATGATATAATAAATATTTTAATTTAACCCTTAAAACAAAAATAACACAGAAACCCCAAACCAACACAAGTAAAGGTAAAGGAGGGTTAGCAAGGTGGCAATACTCGTTCATTCATTTTCATGGTCATCTTATTACTTTATCATCATTGCATATGGGACTTATCCCTCATGTGGTTATGTCCTTCTTTAAAGGAAGGTCATGCACCAACAAAATACTTGATCGAGGATCAAGTAGCCCCAGAACTTTTTCCGAGGTCTTATCCACCAAGGTCAAAGACCAAGGATCAACCCATGCCATATGCATGAGTACCCTGGACTATGTCCAGGGGCCCTAGGCTTATCTAGGGGCTTTAACTGCTTGGTCCTAGACCAAGAACCCCAGTCATCTACTGGGGGCCCTGTTGACCGCCTGTTCAGCTAGGGGTCAACTCATGTGCCATGAAGTGTTCATCTATGTTGAAGACATTATCGGTTTTACTTGGATATCTGATGTTCCAGCATCAAAATTTTGTAAACGAAATTTCCGCACCCCTGCGTCGGTTGATAATGTAATAAGTCTGCATGAGTCATAGTTAGGTCAGGTACCTGGGATGTTTCCATTAAGGGAGTTCCTTTCACCGAGGGTTTTTTATCCTCAGGTTGTCGACCAGACAAGCTCCTGGTCGACTTCCCTTGAGTTTTTCCCTCCACGCATGCAATAATTTCCTCCAGAGTGGTGAAAGGCGCTTTAATGGTTTCGTCTTTAGGTAACCTCTGCTTAGGAATGTTGTAAATGACCATGCCAGACAGTGTCTAAAGTTTCGCGGAATTTCGTCAAGTCTAGATAGGTTTTTTTTTTAATTAATTAAGTCTTTAATGATTTAATTAATTAATTAATTTTGGAGCTAAACATTGTAAAAACTTAGCCTTTGGGATTTTGATAGGGGTATTTGTGCTCAAAAGAAATGGAACGGCACCCCCTACACCCTTAGGCCAAGTTTCAGCTCAGTTGGACAAGTTTTGATGTGTCTAAGTCCACTTGGAGTTAGAGTCAATCAGAAACAACAATTTTAATTGCTAAGGTCAATTGTCAAATTATTGTAATTTTGGAGTTAGTGAGTTAGTGGTAAGGTGGCAATGAGCAAGTTAGACCCCCCTAACCTACCCAAACCCTTCTAACCACTTCCAACCTTAGTCTACCCATTTAACTTACTTTAACACCCTTTTTTCCCTTGCCCTAAGGGGAAATTCGACCCCCCTTACCCAAAACCTTCATTTCCTAACTCAAACCTTAGTATTTTGCTTTGAATCTTTGAATGGGCCCCTCATAAGTGAGGTGCGCCCTTCCTATATCTCCATTTCATCATTTGTTGGACCCCACGTCCCACTTTTTAACACATGTGGCGCCCCTCTTCTTGACTTGCGCCCTCCCTCTTCCACCTCACGCCTTCTCTCCTACGTGGCCACTTGTTTGAGCCTTTGTTTATGTTGTGGGGCCCTCTCATGAGAGGTGCGCCCCCCTTAGCCACTCTCTCTTGACCCCACGCCTCTTTCCTTGACACATGTGGCGCCCTCCTTCTAGAACTCACGCCCTCCCCTTGCCAACTCACACGTTTGACCTTTGGCTTGCCTTGTGGGGCCCTCTCATGAGAGGTGCACCCCCCCTAGCCTCCTTTCTAACTACTCCAAAACCCTAAACCTAAGTAGGGCGCCCTCTCCTTGAGACTGGTGCTTCTCTCTCTCTCACTAACACTTGGCCTCCATCTAGCTACCCTCACTTTGCCTCTAGAGGTATAAGTAAGACCCCTACCCTCCTCATTTCTTCACCATTCTTTGAGCTACTGTTATGCTGCTGAAATTTCACTCCACTTCTCTTGCTCTTTCCATCAAGCCACCCACTCACTATTCTCTCATTTTTTGATTAATAGAAGAAAAGCTTTGGAGGATATGAGGAAGTCTTTGATTGTTCTAGATTTCTTCTACATTTGAGGTGATACTGTATCTTAGTTTGTTTATGTGATCATTGGTAGTGGATCTTGAGTTTGATTATTCTTCTTGGGTAGAATAGCTTTGATTATTCTGGTTATTCTGTGTGTATGTTGGGTAGCTTAGGGTTTGCAATTATTTCGCTCTAAGTTAGTCTCAATATCACTGTTTATTACATTGCTCACATCATTTGCTAAGTTTTGCCGGTTATCTCAAGAGGATCATTGGGAAAGTATTCGAAGAGGAGTCTTCCCTTGCCCCTCTCTTACACTTCTAAGCTCTTCTTATTATCCATTTCATTTCTGCTTTCATTTCAGCTTGATTTCAGCACTTTAACTCTCTTAGATAGGTCAACATTTCAATACTTTTCTTGCAGATTTTTTGTATGGAAATTTTCTGTTGTAAGGCAGAAAATTTCCTTTAACTTTCGTGGTGTTTTTCAGCATTTCCAGCAAGCTTTTGCTTGCTGGTTTCTACAGAAACTTACCAGGAACAAGGGGAGACGCTGCCCGAATTCGCCCACAAGCTTCATCAACAACATCTCCTCTTGGGTAACGAATTTCTAGCACTTTCCCTAGTACATTTTGTATATTTTGTAAGTTTTTCTTGTACTTTTGTAAAGCCTTTTGTATTGCCGACACCTTGGGAGTGAGCTTGGCCTAGCCAACCCCCCAATATCGTCTTGGCTTCATTTATTCATTTATTTCTAAGTTAATCAATAAACCTTTTTTCTTTTTGATTAATATTGTTAAGATAGTCTCTGCCTGAGCAGTAGGCCAGGAGCCTAGCTGACATTCTCTTCGTCCGGCTCTCCGGACCTACGAGAACGAAGCTTGAATGCCCTGCTTTTCTGTGCAGTGATATCTTAGGGATATTAATCCAAATGTGCCGGCACCTTGGGGGAGTCATCCCCAAAACCGCTTCGGCCTAAAGGAAAATAAATTTTTATTTGTTTCAAGTTTTGTTCTTGCCGGCACCTTGGGGGAGTAATCCCCAATATCGCCTTGGCTAAGGGAAAATTAACCTTGATGATTTACATGTTCAGCAGCTAGATTTATCTTTAGTTTTCATCATTGGTTAGTTTGGTTTCATGCAAAATTTTTGTTGCTCCTTTTAGCTCACGGCCTACTTCTTTTCTGCAAGCTATTGTTATAATTTTGATGATTGATGTGTTGAGGGATCTAGCCTAGCTCACGGCCCTCTTTGTGATTGAAGCACTCCTTGTACTAGCTCACGGCCTCACTCACTTAAGCCCACGGCCTAGTCACCTTAGCTCACAGCATAGTCTCATTAACACACACATTCTTGCATATATAACATATAAAGCTTGTGGGTAAAATTTTACGTTTCAAGGCTTAACGTTTGTGTATTGAAATTGCTCACGGCTTAGTCTACATGTGCTCACGGCCTTGATCACTGGTTCAACACTCACACACTCATTTGCTCACGGCTTAGTCTTCATTTTAGAGCACATTACATACTTATGGTTTGATACTCATTATTGGCATATTGAAGCTCACATCTCACACACACATGATAATGTTGATGGGTTAATTACTCACGGTTTAGACACCCTAATGCTCTCGGCCTAGTTCTTGCTTTATCATTTACTTGGTTTTTGCTCACGGCTTAGCACCATTTCAAGCACTTTCACTCACGGCCTATTTCATGTTTTGTCATTCTCTTATCTTTATGTTCACGGCCTAGTTCATGATAAAGCACCTACACTAATACTCTCACGTCTTGCTTATGGTTTAACACACACGCTTCGCATGCACATGATTTGATGTTTAAGTGATTAATGCTTATGATTTGACTCATATATGCTCACGGCCTAGCCTCTTCTTTCAAGCGCATCATACTATTCCTTGGTTTAATTCTTCATACATTCATAGTCTAGTTGCTCACGGTTTTGCTTGATAGTTTTAGCATATATGCCTTGCACACATATGGTTCAGATGTTTATGGTTTGAATGCTTATGGTCTAACACATATGCTCACGGCATCATTCACATTTTAGGCTTTCATACCTTAACATATTGCAAGCACTTTCTCACATCACTTATCTAACATATATGGTTTGACACTTTAAGTTTAGTTTTCATTTGATGCCACGTCTAATATCAAGATCTCATGGTTAATAATTTTGTTTTCAAGTGTTAAAATCTCTCTAAGCTTCATTCGCTTTTGTTCATGATAAATATCTCTTAGCTCACATTCTAGCTCATGGTTTAAAGTGCATACCTTAGGCAGCTACGTCCATGTTTATTTCATGATCTTTTGCTAATGGTTATAAATGATGTATATGTGATGAATGATATGTTTTAAAGCTCACGGCTTCACTTACGTTTTCAGCATTCATATTTGATCTATTCCCATTAATGGTTTAAGGCTGATATACGCACGTCATCTCTTTCAAATATACACATGCTCAGTCTTTCATTTCAGTTTCATTATACACGTGAATGGTTTATGGGCTTAATGGTTTAACATATTTCAATCTTTCATATGGAATGATGATATGATGTTGGTATAATTTTGTACTATCATTTGCTTACATTCTGCTATATCAATGGTGATGTGATTACATTCAGCAAGCATTCGATCATACACACTTTGGCTCACGGCCTTGCGCTAAAAAGATAAAATTTGAACACCTAAAACTTGTTAAAAAGCAACCCAACACACCTAAAGACCCACCCGCGGGTCCTAATAACCTTTAGCAACATTTTAGGGGTCCTAAACATCTCTTTCCACCATCTAAAACGGGTTTGAAGGACAGTCCGGTGGAAGTGGTGGGGGACTGTCCCGTGATTTCGTTGGGGAGATCCCGTGTCAGGACTACTTCTTACTTGCAGTGGCGACGGGCTGACCTTGGAAGCTAGGCTGGGGACTCGTAGCCCCAGTATCTTGAGCACCGGGCAGTTATTTGGTGGAATCAGAAGTTTGAGACACACATCTAGACTAGGGGGAGGGGTAATTAAAATTTGTAAAATCCTTAAACAAGTACAACACCTAGTTGCATAGATCACATGTGATGTTTGGGGGGAATTAGATGTATGCATAGGCAAACACACTTGTGGAATATTTCATTATTTCATCTATTCACTGCAGCTATATGTTTTATCTTCCTTATGTTTACATGAGCAATTGGTTTACTTGTTGAATATCTGATTATTTGCTTATCTTTGTGGTGTGGACAGAGTAAGTATTGAGCATCCCACTTGGGGAGGCAATACTTCCTTTGATCCTTAAGTGCTGTTGTGGTTGGTTGCCAGTGAAGGCAGTCCAAGTGGAGTAAGTGCCACTTGGGGCATGCTTGGCTCATGTGTATAAATTGTTTATATCTTGTATAGCTGGTTACATTGATGTATCTGTGTATCTAAATTGTATATCTTGCACCTAGTTTCTGTATTTCTGTATCTGATCTGTAAAACTTGTAAACTTTGTAACACTTAGACATTCTTTGTATAGTTTTAACTCTGTGGTTTGGGTAGTTTAAACTTGTTTCACTTGTAAAACCTTTTCAATAAACCACCCTCAAACCTTAGTCGACCCCATTTGCCCAACAGTAGGCACTAGTCCTTAGCAAACTTAGGGAAAGGGCTGACTGTCATATAGATTAAAGTTGCATTCTGCATTGCTGCTTGTCATTATAGGCTAGTTTTCCCCCTTTGGCCTGTAACGAATTGAAACTAACTCCTAGAACCTTAACCTTAAAATTAACTTAGTAACTAGGGACTACCCCCCTTGGCTTCCCTAGGAGTAAGCCTAGAAGGAAGAAGTTCCAGTCAAGGTGACAGTGTGGGCTAGAACTTAGACATTGTGTCTCCGAGGGCACACTAAGTGAGTTGGACTTAGCTCACGTCTGCAAGTGTGCATTAGGACGACAACAGGCCCTCTTAGGGGTCTTCACTGCTTGGTACCAGACCAAGAACCCTAGTCATCTACTGGGGGCCCTCTTAGGGGTCTTATCCACCAAGGTACAAAACCAAGGATCAACCCATGTCTCAGGCATGGGTACCCTGGGCATTTCCAGGGGCCTTAGACATATCTAGGGGCTTTAGCTGCTTGGTCTCACACCAAGAACCCTAGTCATATACTGGGGGCCCTTACAAGGGTCTTTTGCCATGGCACTGTCTGTTTGGTCCCAGACCAAGTACCCCAGAAGTGCACTGGGGGGGGGCCTAGATCTTGTCTAGGGTTTTAGCCATCCTCCCGGAGAATGGCTCTTGCAACTGCTATAAATTTAACACTCCCTCTCAGCAAGAGAGGCATTCTCAGCTACACCAAGCTTGTCCCGAAAGTATACAAACTTTGTCAGGGACAATGGCTTGGTGAAAACATCTAATGTTGAAACAAACTGAATGCTAAGAACGTTCTTCTGAACCATGTCCCAGACATAGTGATATCTCATCTCAATGTGTTTCGTTCAGTCATGAAACACTGGGTTCTCAGTGAGCTTTATACTGCTCTGATTGTCACAATGAATGACTGTGGGTTCAAGCTCTGAACTGAACAAGTCTGAGAGAAGCTTCCTGAGCCACACTGCTTCTCTGCCAACAGCGCTAGCAGCGATGTACTCAACTTCTGCAGTGCTTTGGGCTACGGAGCCCTGTTTCCTGCTGGACCAGGAAATCATTGTTGAACCCAAACTGAAGCAATAACCGAAAGTACTCTTCCGATCCACTGTACTGCCCATCCAATCTGGATCTGTGAAACCATGGAGCAATACACCTCCACTTGAGGTGTATCTAAGACCATAAGCTATAGTCCCCCGAACATATCTCAGAATGTGTTTCACAGTAACTGTATGTAAATGTTTCGGTTCACAAATGAACTGGATGAGAGCATTTACCGCATAACAGATGTCTGTTCTCGTATGTACGAGATAAATCAATGATCTGTCGATATAAGATGGGAACTTTTGGATCTTAACTTGTGGCCTGATCTCGTAGTTTCTTTAGATTAGAGATCATTTGTGTGCTCATGGACTTGCAGTCCATCATGCAAAAACTGCGAAGCACACCAACTGCATATTTACCCTGTGAGAGAGATATTTCTCCTGATTTTTGCCAAAAACTCCAAGCTCAGAAAGTAATGTAAAAGATCCAAATCTTTCATTCCAACTTCTTCAGAAGAGTTCCCTCTTAGTTTGAGTTATATATACAAAATTTCCTTTCTTGTAAGGAACAGATGAAGATTTTGGACAATCTTCATATAAGGATGAACCCAAGATTCTGTCATACTGAGCTCTCAGAGTTATAATCCATGAGGTTCTTTTCCATGGATAGCCTCTTGTTTAACTTCACTATTTGAGAAGAAAATCTTAACATCTGTCAGATGAAGTATCCAAAACAAGAAAGCGACAAAAGGATCCTGATGAAGGTAAGAATCTTGTCATAGGTCATCCCCTCTTTCACGAGTCACAAATATACCCTCCATATAACTATTTGTAGGCTTTATTTTATAAGACAATGGAGGTTCCCACTGATTTGTTACGAGTTCTTTGAAAACATAGACCATACATCATTCTTTTCTGTCACA
>JASDQU010689989.1:7905-26013 GCA_032191745.1 Picea mariana
ATATATATATATATACGCGCATTGACACATACAATGGTCACATGGCTCTTGTAATATAACCGCGGGCCAAAACAAATCGCGCTCCGTGTTATGTATTTCAGTCATATGGTAAACAATGCAACCACACGCTGGGGCTAAGCCCCAGCCCGACCCCCCACCGAAATATCAACCATTCAAACTTAAATAAGTTTTGAAACATATAATTAACAAGAAACAAACGGCGGTACAATGGTCGGGCGGACTTTGTTAAATATTACACCGGTGGGGAGGTCCGGGGGTCGAACCCCACGAACTCCAATAAAATTTTGAACCAATAACCAATAAAGGGGTGCCACGTGGCAGCCCGTGACTGGGCCACGTGGCACCTTACCATTTGCCCAACAAATGCCACGTGTCACAATACTACTCGTCCAACTGTCAGCCAATCCAAAACTTCCACATCAACATATGCCACCTCAACGTACGGACGTGCCACGCCATCGTACGGACATGCCACGTCAGCATCCGTACGGACTGTACGGACTGCACAGTCAGCGTCCTCTTTTTTTTACCTGTTTGACGATTCGAACAGATCGCGATATCTCTCACTCCCGACGTCCGTTTGAGACGAAACGAGTTGCGTTGGGTTCGTGATGAAGAGGGCTACGCTCTCATTTGTTTTGAGGCAATTCCGAGAATGTTGATTTTTGAGCTAAAATTTGACCCTTGGTCCAGATTTTGATCACTTTTGTCCCAATATTTACCTTAAGCATCCCTAGTGGTTGTGCATATGCAACAGATTCAAGCTCTGGACCTTCCACTATGTGTTTGCCCTCATTTTCAGGTGTTTGTATATTTCTTGGATCCTCCTAATCCTGATCTTCTTGAGCCACATTATAACATTCCAGAAGTTCATGAACTATCATAGAAGTTCTATGCGCACTACACACAGGTACTACATCCATCAACCCTTATTTCGAAAAAACCATGGTTCTAATGTCCTACAAAGTTGTGTCTACCAACGGGGATTCATCTTTAAAAGTAAATGTTACCTTAAAAATTTGATTTAGCTCATCCCAATCCGCGGTTTCTCTATGCATTTCTAGTTCCAAGTAGCAGTTATTGGGGATCGTATCCAATGTATGTATGAACTTATGGATCCATTCCTTATTCAGTATCAAACTCCATATATTTCTGCGTTACACAATATGATCTGTTGGTTCACTTAATCATGTATAAATCTGTGCAGTATGCTCAACCTCGGTACCAAATCTAACTTGCATCAATCTTTTACACTGCGACCAGTCTTATATTCCTTATTTATGTGAAGATCACCATCTGACTGGAGTGGCTTTCAAGACAACATCTAATTCTGACAATATTTGTTGTTCAGGTATCTGCATCTCAAATGCCTTTACAAAAGAGTTTAGGTTAGTCAAACCATCATACTTGGGCGGGTCACATAACTCTGTTCCAATACATTGCAAAGATCGAGTAATGCGGGCACATCATCTGGTTGATACTTCATGCATCCTTTGATGCCAATGTTCTAGTCCTTCTTCTAAATCCTATGCACATGATTTAATGCTTCTCCAACTTAGGGAACCATCTACAGTCAAATTAACATAGTAATCCATTCATACAATCATGTTATATAGGTTAGCAATTTTGTTCCCTTCAGTTGGTTCGATATACCTCTTTCCTTTTATCAGATCCAACGGTGTAGTAACCTTCTGTTGGCATTATTGATTGTGTGTTTTTATTGATGGAAACATCAATCAAACATGGACAGACAAGAAATAACAAGGATATGCTTGATGAGTGGTATCAAAGGCTAAACTATAAGTCATGAGAGAACATAAATTAAATTGTGTTGAATATAGAGGAAGTCTGAAGAAATGATCAGGACAAAGAGATAGTAAATGATTAGGACAAAGAGATAGTAAATGATTAGGACAAAGAKATAGTACAGAGGAACATTTGTTTGAATTTGTTATAAAGGTGGAGAAAGATGATGGAGTTCACTGGTGTGAACTTGAGCAAGAATGGGAATGTTGGGGATGYTGAAGATACAAGTCAAAAAATGAATTGGCTTGGATATATTTCTACTGATGGAATATTACATTGGGCTACAGAGGAGTGCAAAGAAGTAATGAATAAATCAAAGTGAGATGTATGTAAGTAATTAAGGGAGATAGATCTAAGTGAAGCCTAGAACACTCGATTGAAGATGAGGGAATGAATAAATATCAGGATAAGTTGATGAAGAGTTCTGTAAAATATGGATACAAAAGTTAAACACGGGGAAGGTCTATTGTAGGAAAATTCCCCTGTGGATAGGTAAATTTCCTCTTGGATCTTAGACCCCTATGACCAAGACAGAAAAGTGTTAACGTTGAACATTGACTTTCCTTTAAACATAGTTAAGCTAATCAATAGAGAAGAGGAAGAAAGTATGAGTACCTTTTTATGAAGTTTGTCCTCGCTCAATCCAAGTGGGGCTTGATCTCCAAGTCCTTTAATAAGTCCTTCAATCCCATAAACAGTAAAGACAAAGCATACTTCCTATTCTACCATGATTAGTTCAAAGCTAGATTTATCCAAAAAGAGATAAGTTCATGCAAATGTACACAATCTTGAAGGAAACAGGCGAAACACATGATTAATGAGAACAAAATAAAGTGCTTACAAAGTGTAGATGCAGATGTAGCAGCCTCACCAAGCTCTCCTTATCCAATCCCTTGCTCGAATGATCCACAATCAAAATGACAATACTTTTCACTGATTATCCTCTTCCTTTCACCACGAGAATACCTCCTTATATATGCTTTGAGAGACCTAACCATCTTAGATATTCTTAGGATAAGTTGAGGATCTTTCTCCTTCAGTTGTGGAACTCCCCTTAGATCTAGCCTTGGTCTTGGATTTGATCCAAACTGACTCGGATATTTCTCAACTGACTTTAGAGATAAGGGGGATTTGTTCCATGATTTCTTCAACAGCTCGACGCTCCCTCAAAGTGGGCCACAAAGCGTTGCAACACTCCCTGCAAGGAGGGCACGGAGTGCTAGTGCTCCCTGCAAGTGGGCAGGGGAGCGCTGACCTCCAAAACTACTTTAAAGATGGTGATTCCTCAAGGCAAAATTTGTACTCTTCATCAGATGATATATTTCCTTATTTTAATCAGTCTTAGAGGATATCTCAAGTGTTCCTATGATATCATCCATGATGTGACACTGGCAGGACGACAGTATGATTTTTGCGACACTTGTGACAAAAGTGTGACACTTGCGATAATGATAATGAGACATCATCGAAGTGAGTAATTTTGATGTGTAACAGATTGCCCCCAAAAGTGCGAGGTCAGAAGATGAAAACTGATCACTGAAGTACTTTGTAGACTTTTTCGAAGCAAGGGTATGGACTCGGAGAACCTGGTAGAACCGTGATTTCAGCGCTCTGGTGTACACTCTAGGGGGGCACTAGCACTCTAATCATGCGATTAGGGGAGAGTCGACGCAGAAAGTAAAAATGCATTTAATTTTAAGCCAAAATTACCCAAGAAATTGTTATGATAAGATGACTAATGGCTCTTTGTTGATTGTGCTTGCAATTTGCATTGGTAAAAATCCATGATTGAGTGGAAGAAGCGTGATCATGAGCTCAATGACTCAATGGCATTACAAAACCCCCAATCAAGGGCTGCATTGAGGAGTTGCGGCCTCCTCAAATATTTTAAGTTGCAAAAGATGAAGAAGGAGGTCCTTCTACTTGAGTACATGATTAGATTATGGAACACTATTGAATAGGGATCCCAAATTGGGTCGCAGATGCTCCACATTGATTTAGAGGACGTTTACTTTCTGACTGGCCTCTCAAAGAAAGGGGCCCCTATTATATTATCCAGAAAATGGTCAGTTCCAGTGCCTGTCGAAGAGTATGTGGCAAACCACTGCATTCCAAGATCACGATTGGTTGGAGGCAGGATCGTGATAAAAGATGTTAGGGATCTGCCTCTTCGATCCATTTTATTTACCATCACAAATTTGGCAGGTAGTACCAGTGCCCACTTGGCTTCTGGGTCCCATATGGCCTATGCTCTACAGTGTGTAGAGCCAACTTTGTTTAACTGGAGCGCAACTTTCCTTCACAATGTGAAGGATCATATTTCAAGATGCAAGATGGGGCAGCAGAAGTAGTTTGGGTACGGTTCGTTTCTGGTTTCGTTCTTCCTATAACAGATACCATAGATGCAGCCCCAGATCGCACTGGCAGTACGACCGATAGGTGAACCATGCATGGAGCATTGGATGAGTTTGTCTCTAAGGTTGGGGACCGACTCAGAGTTCATATTTACAAGTGACTTCTTCGCTTGGCTAAGACATCAATTGCTTGTCGTTGAGGACTTTCCATACGCCGGAGTAGATTTATGGGGTAGAATGGACCTGTTTCTTCCAGATGGATGAGACTGGGATGCGTCAGGTATGAAACCAAAGACCGTGTCAAGTGTTTTTTGATTTTAAAGTTTATATTATTTTTATGTGTACTTAGAGGGGATTTTAATAGATGTATTGTTTCACCATGCAGATAGAGGAGCAACACATCTAACGGACATGTCAAAACTAGGGCGTCGTGGAGATGCACAGATAGTTGTAGAGCATGAGGTAGTAGTGGGGGGTCTACGAGAGGTTGAGAGAAACCTCCATGGTCTTATGATGGGTGTCCCTCCTCTCAGGAGGCGATATGTACCCCTGCATTTATAGAGACATACAATAGGAGTTCCCGAGAGTCTGAACTACCTGCTTAGAAGAGTGGCCTGTGCAGTAGTGTGTTGTTCAGAGCACAATGTGGTGCAAGAGGATTATAATCCTCCTGATATTTTGTGTAGTCTATATGACGATGTTATGGGCATGAGGGACCAAATTTTTCCCTTCTATGTACATTTCTTGATGTAATCAAACATTTTCTATCGCGTAGTATATATATAGAGATATCGAGTTTTTGTGGAGCCAATGATGTTTGCAAATAATATTTGTGTGATGCATTTGTTTTACATGTGATGTGTTTTATATGATTTATTTTCTTTATAAAAATATTCATCTATGCATGAGATAACGATCCATAATATAATTTGCTAGTGAATCTGAAGTTGTATTAAGTCCTCTTGGTATGTGTCTGTATTCTATAAACTCAAACATTCTTTCAAGACGATGAACTCTTAGGTGGAGACACAAAAGGATAGGATTGTGAATTGTGTAGACTCGATTAAGTTGACAAACCATGAGTTGAGAGTCTAGGTTTATGATCATGCGAGATATACCTAAGGAGGAGGCTTCGGTTAAAAGTACAATGACAACGTGATATTATGCCATGTTATTGGTTGTCGATCCTAGGAAAACGCCTCCTTAACTCACTAAATCATCAGAGTGGTAAATGACCCAAGCTATAGAAGCAATATTCTGGGTGTGTCGACTAGCGCCATTCGCACACCCGACAAATATAGGAAAGGAAAATGTCATATGCGCACGCAAACACAAGACAAAGTATAAGAGATTGAGACAAAACTCGTACACGCAAGAGAAAAACACACCAAAACTAAAGTACAATAGTGTACAAAGCACTCATGCTAGATATTCTATGCATAGTACTTCTTAAGGTAAAGCTCATTCCGGGGCTCACCAAGGGAGATTCTGTCGTAGTCAACTAGTTCGTAGGCACCTCTATGTGATACACATTTCACGATGTAAGGACCATGCCACAGAGGTTCTAACTTGCTTGTCCCTAACTCATCATGAGCCTGGTCATAAATGAGGACTAGGTCTCCTTCTGCAAAAGTACGAGGGTGGATGGATTTGTCATATTGACTCCTCAATCGCTTTTGATACGTCTCGTTAACGAGAGTAGCATCACGATGTGTTTCATCCAACCTAGTCAGATATAGGAAACGTTCTTCTTCAACAAAAGTGTGAGGTAGGAGTTCTACTTTGAGTTTTAACGAGGGAATTTCACACTCGATTGGTAAAACAGCTTCTATGCCATATACTAACTGGAAAGGAGTGAATCCAGTAGAATTTTTCACTGAGGTGCAGTAAGCCTAGAGAGAGGAGAAAAGTTGTAGATGCCAAGATGTCTTGTTTTCCCCTACCATACGTTGAATCATGGTTTTTGAGACCTTGTTGATAGCTTCAACTTGTCCATTTGATTGAGGATAGTAAGGGGATGAGTTTTCATGGAGAAAACCCACCTTGGCATGTAACTCACTCATCATCTGGTTTTGAAAGTGTGAACCGTGATCAGTGACAATGGCTTGTGGAACACCAAAGTGAGTGATGATGTGGTTGAAGATGAAAAGAGTTGTAGTACGACCATAATTCAAAAAAGTGGGCATAGCCTCAGCCCATTTTGTGAAGTAATCAATGACAATGATGATATGATCGTGCCCTCTGAATGAGGTAGGCTTACACTGCATAAAATCAATGCCCCATTTTGCAAAGGGGCCGATGGCGACAATAGGATGCAGCGGAGCAGGGTGGGTGAGTGCCTTTTTATGAAAGACTTGGCAGGGTGGGTATTTTTTGATAGCCTCGATACAATCTTTGAAGATAGAGGGCCAAACGTAACTGACACGTAAGATTTTATGAACTATAGCCATCCCAGAAAGGTGACCGCCACATGCTCCAAGGTGAGAGTCATTAAGAACAGGTTCAACCTCATCATGAGTCAAACAACATCGTAGGATAGTGTCAATACCACGACGATATAAAGTGTCACCGATGATAAGGTAGTGTCGAGAATGGTGACGAATATGACGACGTTCTTCATGGGAGATATTGGACTGAAAACGTTGGGTTTGAAGATAAAGGAGGATTTATACCAAGGATCAGACGTGCTGATGAGGAACAAAGTCTCATAGGGGAGAAAATATTTGGGCTCAGTATCTTCATCAACATGGGGAAGGTCGCAGATAAGTTCCAAAAACACCAAGGATTTTTTGGCTTTGGACTTAGCAAACTCAAGATTGAATTCCTAAAGGATGAAGATCCATTTGGAATATTTTCCCCCAAGAACTTGACGTGTCAAAATATGATACATGGGGTTAGAGTCCGCGATAACCATGGTAGTGCATAGCAATATGTAATGGAAAAATCTCTGAACAACAATAATAGCTACTAGAGACAACTTTTCAACATGCAAATATGAGAGCTCGGGACCGAATAGACTTTGGCTCGGATAGTATATCACATGTTCCTCACCGTTAGGGTCCTCTTGAACTAACACCATAGCAATAGTGGAAGTAGAGGTTGCTAAGTAAAGGATGTAGTCATGTGCATAATTCGGAGGATGCAACAGAGGTGTGTTGGTCAATGCATACTTAAGAGAATCAAAATATCGTTGAGCAGTCTCATCTCAGATGAAAGGAGTGTCTTTCTGCAACAATCGCATAAATCCTTTGGTAATCTCAGCATAGTTACATATAAAACAACGAAGAAAGTTTGCTTTCCCCTGCAAACTTTGTAGTTGGGTCAGATTATTAGGCGGAGGTAAAGCAAGGATAGCTTTAATCTTTAAGGGATCCACCCTAATCCTGTCTTTGGAGACAACGAAACCGAGGAGTCAACTTGATTCGACAGCAAAGATGCACTTTTGTGGGTTCAAACGAATACGATAGAACCAACATCAAAGAAAAATAGCCCATAGATGACTAATATGGTCTGATCGACTGGATGAATGGGCAGGTAAATCATCGAGGTAAGATTCCACAATATGTTTGATATCGTGGAAAGCATATGACATGGCCCGCTGGAAGGTAGCACCAACATTTTTGAGACCAAATGACAGTTTCTGATAGGTGAAAGTTCCCATAGGAATATGAAGTTTGTCTTATGTTGATCAGCGGGTAGAATGTCAATCTGGTTGTACCCTAAGAATCCATCCATGAAATAGAAAATTACGTTGCCAGCGCAATTATCCATGATTTGGTTGATGAAGGGTATAGGGTAGTTTTCTTTCGGACAAGCCTTGTTAAGATCCCTATAATCAACGCGGACACGAATGGTCCCTTGTTTTTTAGTGACTGTAACAATGTTAGAAACCTATTCCGTCAAGGGGACAAGATAGATGAAGCCATATTTCAATAGTTTCTTAACTTCTACCTTAATGGCCACAGTTTTCTTGGGATGAACCGGGCGAAGTTTTTGTCGAACAGGTTTAACACCTGGGTAATTTTTAATTTCATGCACAATGATCGAAGGATCAATCCCTGGCATTTCCTCATAGCTCCAAGAGCAGACATCACGGAATTCTTTAAATAAAGCGGTGTAAGAAACTATTTCCTCGAGCGAATAATTAGCACCGAGATTAATATTTTCCACGATAACTTCTTTGATCGAAATATCAATAACGACCGTAGAAGAGATGTTGCCTAAATTCCCCTCAGAAATAGTATCTTGAGTGAGTATAGGATATTATGGAGAATCAACAACATCGGGGGGGAAGATAGAGTGTATATCTTCATTAATTTCTTTGAGAGGTGGAAGAAAAGAGGATCGATGATGGTTATCATCCCAAAGTACTTTGTCAATGCTAAGCATTTCCATAATGGATTCGTTTGAAGGAAAAATATCGGAAATGTAGTCAAAAGCCAAAGACAATGAGTTCAACCAAGATGGTATCGAACAAGTGTTGGGTGCCAATAGATGTTGGTCATCTGTGGAGGGAGAGGCATATTGAATAGCAGCATATGAAGCCTCGGTCGGACTAAGTGGCATAGCGTCACCTAGTGCATCAAACTCTAAAGGACTAGGTACAATCCAAGGATCAGATGATTCTAAAGATTGATAGGCCATAGTCGAAATCATATTTATTGTGGCAATATGTTGTGTGGTAGGAGGAAGTGGTGCAGGGAAGGTACCCATAAGAGTAGATTCTTTCAGCAGACCTACACCAACACTTTCATACATGATCTTGTGATCTCCCAAGAAAGGAATATCGTTGGTAGCTGGAGTGTGAGCGTTGGGTGTACAATAATCTAACTGGTCGATAGTGATATTTTTACCTTGATGAGGGAATTGTACACATCGAAACACCGATGAAGCGATGACATTCATGGAATAAAACCAACTTCTTCTGAGTAACAAGTTGTAATCGAGGGGAGCATCGACTACCTCGACATCAACAGAGACAATTTTGTCACCCAATTGAACGGCTAAGGACTGCAAGAGTCCGTGAGGATGAAAACCTCACCCATTGAATGCGTGCAACATCGTAGGGGATTTGTTAAGTGTGGGTGATTTTAATCCTTTCCAACAAGCTAACGACATGACACAAGTAGAGGCTCCCTCATCCAAGATAGTGCAGTGAATGTGTTGATTATGAACAACAACATCAATCTAAAAAGCAAGTTGGTGATAAAGTCATGATTTGATGGTCCAGGTTAAACATGATATTATTGGATGACTCAAGATCAATAACGCCAATGGCAACCAAGAGCATTCTACGTTGACTTGGGTAGTGTTGTAGAACTTTCAACGCAGACATAGCACACGGTGCTTGAGCCAAATCTTCACCAATGTTATAGTTTTGGGCAGCATGCGAACTAGGATTAAAATTAGATTTACGGATGGTTCTCTTGGGAGGGAGTAATATAGACTCTAATGTAGGTTTCTCTATCTGAAGTGATCCAGACGAAGGACTAATAGATGGAGGACTAACAGAGGATGGTGATGGATTTGGTAAAGTACCGTTAGTGACTTTTTCTTTGTCAGGTTTAGCTAGTGTGTCGTATGTCGTAGAGCGAGTGGTTAAGTCAATCCCATTGAACATATAAATATGGGAGTCGAGGCTTCATCGTTAGGAGGATGGATAGAAATGCCCCCCATGGAGGGGGTTTGAGCAACCATAGATTGTTGTTGAGGAAAAGGTTGTGTTAACACGATAGGTTGGGAATTCCCTTTGAAGAGTTTTGCCACTTCATCACGATGTGGATAGTCTCTGGTGTAGTGATCGTCACCACAAACGAGACATGGGAATTTTGGTTTCCGTTGTGGCTGCTTTTTTGTAGTAGGTGGTGGAGTTTGGGTTTTGGGTTGTTCATTATTATTATTATTATTATTATTGGGTTTATTTTTTGTCTTCTTCTTAGCTCTGGATTGTTATGAAGGGGCAGACTGAACTGCATTCACCTCAAAGACTTGAGTTGCAAGGGAGGTAGAGGAGAGTGAGGTCGAACTGGGAACGGGTGTTGAAGAAGATCGATTTCCAGTTCTAGTCGAATGTTAAGTAGATTGGGTCTTAATAGTGCCGATAACTCCATCCGCATGTGATGTGGATAAAGGTTTAGATGGATCGGTAGTGGCACGGGTAGCATTTGGGATCAACTCGCACAAAGTACCAGATTGTGAACAAACCAAATCTAAGTATTGAGCCCAAGAAATGGCTTCTTCCTTGGTGACTACACCGCCCATAGTGACGTCATGAGCAATCGGGGGTAAAAGTGATTAAGTGAACAATTTGGCCAATAATTGGTCAGGAATGATTACTTTGATCAACCTTCATCGTCATCTCCACTCATGAATGTGATCAGAGATATCCACGAAGATGGTCTTATGAAAGGAGGTCAAGAGTTTGGTACCCATCTCGTAACGAATGGGCAGTTGAAAGTGCGTGAGAAAGGACATGGAAAGGGAGTTGAAATCTTGAAAAGAACCTCGTGGAAGTTCAATGTACCACTTGGTTGTTGAGCCCGTAAGTGTGCGTTGGAAGAGACGTAATGTATAGAATCATCCATTAATGAGTTTAATGAACACCATAAATGGAAAGTAATCACATGGTTATTTGGGTCTTCCCCAGGTTTACCTTCAAACTTTGGGATGTTAGAAGGTAATTTAGCAGGAATCGTTGGCCAATAAGGAAGATGTAGTATGGGATCATTGGTCAATCGAGACAAGTTTGGAAGATACAGAGTAACAAGAAAGGGTAATTGTCAGTTAAACTGAGGGTGATACTGGTGTGGCAAAGGGACACCAGTAGGGCCATAAATTGGTTGAGATGGGTAATTGTATCGAGCAGGTCCTCCTACATACGGTTGTTGTTGACCAAGATAGATAGGATTATATGGTTGTTGAGGAACATTCTGAGGGGTATATGTCGGTTGATTCATTTGTGTAGGATAAACAGTATGCCCTTGAGGGGGGTAAATAGTTTGTCCCTGAGGAGGATACACATTAGCCTCTTCGGGAGGATAAACATTAGACCCTTGGGGAGGATAAGGTTGTTTTCCCTCATGATGTTGTCCTCCAAACGGTTGTAGGTTGCCTTGGAAAGGAAGGTTCCAAGGTAGAGACTGGCCCCCAAGCTGAGGTTGTGCCCCAATCTAAGGTTGACCCACAAATTGAGGTTTCCCCCCAGTTTGAGGTTGAGCCCCAACCTGAGGTTGACTTCCTATAGGAATCTGGAAATCAAAAGTGAATGAATGATTGGAGCCTCCAATTGGATTGGAGCCACCAAGGCCAAATCCTCCAAGCGAAGGTGTAGGTATCAAACCAGCAGCGACATTATACACAGGAGGAACAAAAAGTCCAGAACCTCTGGATGGAACCTGGGTGGTGATAGCAATGGAAGTATTCAGAGCTCTATACCCAGAGGGAAGTGACAGATTTGGTCTAAGTGGCATCTCAATTGGAGCTTGGAGCGAGGTCACATTTCTGTTGGGGACTGTGGTAGCTTGTGGGACCATAGTAGAATGGGCCATCTAAATAGTAGGGATCGAGTGAGAACCAACCAACAATTGGTCTGCAACGATGATGACATTACTAGTGGTGCCAGTAAAATGGTCTAAAGGTACCGTATAGGTAACATACGTCTTAAGCACTTGTGATGCCATAGGTTGATCAGGACTCGCTCCTAGGTTACTATACAAATCACATACTGCCAAAGGGATAGAACCAAAACCAGAGGTTCCAACAGTGTAAGTCAAGGTCCTAAATGATTCACTTTGGAAAAGTGGATCCTCTACTCCAGATCCTGCGTTAGGTCTGGTAGGTAATTCGGTATCAACAACAATGTCTCCAGATGAGTTTACCTGGGGTATACGTGGATTTCGTGAAACATTCAATGTCGAATTGATAGGGAGGCGAAAAGCCTCTTAAGTGTTCGAAACAATTCGAAATCTTTCCAAAGAGTGTGTGCTTCCAACCTCGAAAGCTAGTTCATTATGAGCCTCAGGAGGGACTTCCGATAAGTTAGGAAGCAAAGGTAGGTAACCTTTCGGATCTTTCGAGGGTATCCCTTTCATCCTATGTGAACGATGAAGGTCGATGTTGCTTGAGATAAGAAACAAACGAAAGAAATCTATGGCCAACTATAGGAAATAAACAACATTCGCTAATAAAATCTAGGAATCAAACCAAGCAAACAAAACTTCTCTCGATGATCGTACTAGTTGGTGATGAAATCCAACATCGCATGATCAAGTCAAGAAGGGGCTAGGATATGAGTGGGTGGAATAGTTACGATGGCAACCTGCTTAATGAACTTACACCTTAGTGCAAGCTTCCATGCAGTAATTGTGGATTTACCCTCCAAGGAGCCCGAGTGAGTTTGACCACGGTCTGTTCCAGGTATAATGAATACTTCCCTTCACTGTCACCTTGTGTGAAGACCCTAAAGATTATGGCTACTAAGGACACCAAGTCACAGTCAGCCCCTGGGTGGGTACAGTCGACAATCCAATCCGAACGTATGGGCAGGATAACAAGTCTGAAATTCTTCAAGAGAACTAAGGACAAGTGGACCGGTAGAACTCCAGAGGACCCCGAACGGATTCGGAATTCATGAAGCACAGAGACCAAATGAAGATAGCTAAAACTCAAGAAGAACCCCCAAGATACGAACTGACTACTACGAATGGTTGAACCACGGAGGGATAATCTTCGTAACTCTCCTGAAAGCGACCTCATGCGTAACCCCTGTGTGAGAGGGGATCCCAGAAAGATTATACGAAAATTGGATTTTCTCTCCCTATCGCAAGATGCTAATGTTTTTTTTGAATTATTTGGAGAGTTGTACTCATAGCCTAATCCAAAGCGTTAATCTTATTCTAATGTTGGTGGAAGAATCTAAAAATAAAACTTTCTTGATCAATTTTAATTAGCGTTGATTTTTGTGGTTGTTCTTTACTCAGAGGTGTATGAGAGTGAAACTGATGATATTATGACTCGATTCCCAAAAATGCACAAGAAATGATAAACAATATTTTCTTTCAATGAAATTCTATTTAAGGGAAGGAGAAGACATTTTCTTTTCACTGTCAAACACTAAAATGCAGGGACTTCATGCAATCGTTCTCAATCAAGAATCCAATTTAAAGATAAATTATTCAGAAAATGATCCTAATATCCAAAAAACCAATCGCGAAAATATATCTATTTGTTTAAATATGATTTATAATCAACTTGATTCAAAGCTTCTTATGCCAACCAGACTTTGTTCTTTGCAAGTTTTAAGCAACTTGAAGCAACCATCATATAAACAAAAACCACACTCTCACCATGATCAAGTAAGAAGCAAAAACAAAACCAAACTTTCAAAAAGAAAACCAATACTCAAACAAGAGGAATTTCTTGGAAAAGTAACTTCAAAGATCAAATGGAACAGTGCACAAATTTCTGAACCTCCTTATAACAATTTTCATGCAATCAGATAAATGAGAAAATATCAAACCGACTCCAAATATAAAAGAGGAAGAGTGATTCAGAACAAGGAGGAGTGATGTCAAAAACCAAACAAAATGTCAAAAACCTTTGGAAATCAAATGGTTGGAAGCTTTACAAAAGACACACCTTGATAGTACCAGTCCTGAGCAGATCAAAAACCAAAGAATGCACCCAGAGAGGTATCCCCAAAAAAATTTCAAAAAAGAAGAAAATAGGTGCTCTGGTGTAAAAGGCACCAGAGCGTTGCAGCGCTCTGTCAAACACTGTAGGGGAGTTCTAGCGCTCTGTATGTAATGGCAGGGGAGCTCTAGTCTCTGAGAAAAATAATTTTAACCTAGAAATCAAGCAGCTCAAGAAAACTCTGAAAACCAGTGTGTGTGGAATGAAGTCAAGGCTAACAACACATCTAAAAACTAGGAAAACACATTGAATAGGATCGAAAGGCAGGCAAAGACTAAAACAATACCAAGGAAGGAAACCAAAACTGAAATCTTTGGTCCCCAATGGAGTCGCCAATTTCTGTTGTAGGAAAATTCCCCTGTGGACAGGTGAATTCCCTCTTGGATCTTAGACCCCTATGACCAAGACAGAAAAGTGCTAACGTTGAACACTGACTTTCCTTTAAACATAGTTAAGCTAATCAATAGAGAAGAGGAAGAAAGTATGAGTACCTTTTTACGAAGTTTGTCCTCGCTCGGTCCAAGTGGGGCTTGATCTCCAATTCCTTTAATGAGTCCTGCAATCCCATAAACAACAAATACAAAAAATACTTCCTATTCTACCATGATTAGTTCAAAGCTAGATTTATCCAAAAAGAGACAAGTTCATGCAGATGTACACAATCTTGAAGGAAACATACCAAGCACATGTATTAATGAGAACAAAATAAGGTGCTTACAAAGTGTAGATGCAGATGTAGCAGCCTCACCAAGCTCTCCTTGTCCAACCCCTTGCTTGAATGATCCACAATCAAAATGACAACACTTTTCATTGATTATTCTCTTCCTTTTACCATGAGAATACCTCCTTATATAGGCTTTGAGAGGCCTAACCATCTTAGATATTTTTGGGATAAGTTGAGGATCTTTCTCCATCAGTTGTGGATTTCCCCTTAGATCCAACCTTGGTCTTGGATTCGAGCCAAAATGACTCAGATATTTCTCAACTGACTTCAGAGATAAGGGGGATTTGTTCCATGATTTCCTCAACATCTCGGCGCTCCCTCAAAGTGGGCCACAGAGCGTTGCAACGCTCCCTACAAGGAGGGAAAGGAGCACTAGCGCTCCCTGCAAGTGGGCATGGGAGTGCCGACCTCCAAAAATGCTTTAAAGATGGTGATTCCTCAAGGCAAAAGTTTGTACACTTCATCAGATGATATATTTCCTTCTTTTAACCAATCTTAGAGGATATCTCAAGTGTTCCTATGATGTCATCCATGATGTGACTCTGACGGGACGACAATATGATTTTTGCGACACTTACGACAAAAGTGCCACACTTGCGACACTTGCGATAATGATAATGAGACATCATCGAAGTTAGTAATTTTGATGTGTAACAAGGTCTGATCAAGATTGAATAAAAGACGACCATTAGATCAAAGAGAAGTCCATAATCATAGGGTGTAGAGTTAGATCGACGTTGACCGTCGGATCCTAAAGAGGTTGAAAAAGGATCCTCATATCTCATGGTAGAAGGAAAAATAAATTCAACCATTCATCCAGTCCTGGATTAAAACATCATCGTAGATTTAATGGTGGTGAAAAACAATGTGATGTAGATCCATCCGTCTGACCATAGGTCAGAGAAATGGTGGACAAATATTTCGCATAAGAAAGGTGTGAAGAGTTTAACATGGGTCAGACCCCCCAAAATATTGTGGATCATCAATCACAAAACCACGTGTCGGTTAGAGGTTTATTTCAGGGTCCACAACATTGAGATACGAACTAGGAACCCATCCTCCGAAATGATAGGGACCGTCCATCCAACGAACGATTAATTATGCACCGTCAATTAAGTCAGGCTAGACATTGTTAGCTCTCAGTTGTGTAGCCCTGGATTATGAGTTTGGTTAAGTGGGAAGCGTGAGTGATTAGGGATAACGCCACAAGATGAGAGCACAATCATTGATCATATGGAACCTAATGAGCGTTTGGATGAAGTTAGCACAGTTTGAACAGTCAGTGCTTATGGAGAAGCACTTGGTTATAGTTCGTAGCCATATGAAGATAGGGACCTAGTGAAAGGACTTTGAGGACCTAAATAAATGAATCGACGATAAAGGCTAGATATAGTTTATAATGGAGGTCAAAGCAACCAGAGGATGGAATTGAAGGAATTGTAGAGGAAGTTAATTCGTAGCGGAAGAATCTATAGAGAAGGATCAAGAAGGAATTCAAAAGAATTCGTTGAGGATCGAAATAAGGATTTGATCCATAAATGTGATCAAATGGAAGATGGCTTGATATAGAAAAGAAGAGCAGACGTGAAAGCTACAGTATGATAAATTGAATTAAATATTAATGGAGAATATTAATATAAATATAAATGGATTAAATATTAATGAAGAATATTAATATAAATGTTAATATTAATGGAGACTATCAATATTAATATATGGAGATTAAATATTAATGGAGAATATTAATATTAATATATGGAGTATAAATACCAAAGAGGAAAAACTTAAATGGAAACAGATTTTTATGTAAAAATAAATATGAAAGTAAAATAATGAAAAAGGTAACTTAATGTAAAAAGTAAATTGAAAATAAAAAAGAAAGTTACATGAAAATGAGTATTAAAAGATAAAAAAATGAATTTACATAAAAGTCTAAAAGTTAAATGGTATTTGCCATTGGTTTAAAAACCCATGGTATTTTTCCATGGTATTGTGAAACGTGAAAATGAAAAGGGAGAATGGAGAATTAATTACTTAATCAATGAAAGAATAAACATGATATGAAGGATTATGAATAAAAATAAAGGAAGAAAGTTATTATTAAAATAGCATTATTATTACTGAAATGAAGAGGTGCATTGAAAGACATGTTGTTTCAATGTCATACACCTTTTGAATGGCTATGTAAACAAAACATTGTGTTGAAAAAATATGTATCTCGGTGGATCAAATATAAATACAATGGATTGAATAAAAAGTCATTCTTTGTCAGGTTGGTGCATGTTTACAAGTTGGGTCTTGTTATGAGGGTTGCTTTCCTCACTTCTCAATTGGATCTAAGATCTACAAGTTGGGTCTTGTATCTAAGAATTGGATCTCTCTTATTCAGTTTGTGTTGAATAGTTTTATGATTGGTATCATACTTATTCAAGTTTAATAAATATATGATATTTATTCTTCTTTATACAGTTGAGTTTTTATAACTGTCATGTGTGTGTGTGTGTGTGTGTGATTGAAACACATATATGTTACTCAATTAAATTAAGTAATCCGAGAAAGTGTGAAATTATCCAAAAGTGCAAGACATGGATTCACCCCCCCTCTCAGTGTTAGTGTGTGTTTCAACACCTTCGAGTCCCCTACTTCAAAGATCATTTCCTTTTTCTTCAGATTAATAATTTCTTGATTTTCAAAGGCCCATTCAAACCCCATTAGTGCTAGGTATGGCTAACTATTATGCACAATCTCAATGACTTCTAAATATGCTACATTGTGCACTCTGTCTATATTCACATGTACCCTTTGTTAACTCCCCAAATAAATCTTTGGTTTTATTTGACTATTAGGTGATAGGTTGTGACCTCAAGTCGTTTTTGCTTAGGTTTTTGGTTCTGTTTTAGAAAATAATGTGGTCCATGAAGTATTCTTTTCCAGAATTTCCATGATTCATTTTCAACAGCTAACTTTTGTTTGAAAGTCGGATGTGTGCTGAGGAAAGTTTCGACTTTCCACAGCTAAGGGACACTTTTCATTAATGGGTGCGTTGTTGAAAGCGGTCAATCTCAAAAGGTTTAAAAATAAGTTCGCGGGTGGCGCGCTGTGGAAAGTACATGCTTTCCACAGCTAAGGAGAGGTTTCAATCAATATGGCACGCTGTTGAAAGTAATTACTTTCCGCAGCTAACAGGGGTTCCTTCGCAGAGTCGTGCGCTGGTGAAAGTGGCAAGCGAGCGTTTGGCAGAGGCGTTCTCCATGGGTCGTTGCTGCATGAAGCGGGAATCATGTGTGTGATATCCACGTATGAAAACAATGATGATGTGATCACCCCCACGTCAGAGCAAATCCAAGGCATGCGCTGATAGGAGTGGGCAATCATGGAGACTAAATCATGCATGTCAAATGTGGCTGGAATTCCAATTCGTTCCAGAAACCACGCTCGACGTTCATCACATTCGGAATGGCAAGTTCGTGTTTGGAGATGCAGGTACAGAGGAGGTACCGCCGACCTGACACC
>JASDQU010689990.1:1462-14939 GCA_032191745.1 Picea mariana
GGCACATATGGGTAGAGATTGATCTCTATGGTACATATGGTGACCCAATTAGAAAATAGTCTGAGACTGACATTCCTGTAGGAATGGTCTCTGTAGCCCATGGCGTGGCTTTCAGCGTCTGGGAGGACTGACATTCTTCTAGGACGTATGTCCGGATTAGAAGAATGGTTCTTGTAGCCCATTGCGGGGTTTTCAGCCTCTGTTGGGACAACTATTCTTCTAGGATGCATGTACGGATTTGAAGAATGGTCCCTGTATCACTCTGTTGAGTGGGTGACTTATGTGAGACATTCTGTTGAGTGCGCTGAGTTCAACACATGACTTATTCAACATCATGCCCGATTACTCGGGTGGAGTATGGCCTCGAGAGATGATGCAGATGATGATATATTTTTGATGCGAGGATGTTATCAGATGATACTGATAGTGATGATGATGCTCGTGATCATGAGATAGCCTGTGTGGCTATGACGATGCTACCTGTAGATGTGTTTGAGACCATTACAATTAATACCTCCCTAACTAGGAGGGAGTGTTGATATTATGGTTGCTGTGGGAGGTATCAACCTCCATGTGTAGCCTCTGACTAGATTAGAATATTTCGGAAGCAAGAGAAACCCTAAACATATGTGTAGAAACCCTACAAGACAAGTCGGCTCAGTAAAATAATTAATATTAAAGTATTACCCTCCAAATGAAGAAGTCGACCTAGACARTKGACAAAGAGCACTATAAATAGAGGGCGCTTGAGTTCATTTGTACACACACACTCACGCTCGAGATAGGTGATGCGCAAGTCTAGAGGAGGAGTGCAACTGCAATGATTGCCGCTGGTAACTGCTTTTTGGTCTGTGGTTTGGGACTTTCTGCTTGGTGCACTATCTTTGGAGAAAGGTGCGCTCTCTCTTGGTTATCTGTTGGGTCTAGTGCTGCTTTCAGAATCATTCTATCTATCAAAGGTTATGGTGCTCGGGGATGGCTGCGTGCTTATGGTTGGGTGACAATATTGTGATATTGTCTGTGGTTAAACGAGCATATCAAATATTTTAACTGGAAGAAAGATCAAGACACTGAGATCCGACAATGGAGGCGAGTACACCTCAAAGGCCTTCAAGGATTTTTGTGCAGATGTTGGGATAAAGAGGGAGTTGACTGTTCTGTACAACCCTTAGTAGAACAGGGTGGCGCAAAGGAAAGACAGGGCCATAGTTGGGGCTGCAAAGGCAATGCTGTATGATCAGGATCTGCCTAGGTTCTTATGGGCAGAGGCTTGCAACACTGTAGTCTACATACAAAACAAGAGTCCCCACAGGGTGTTGGGGAGAAAGAGTCCCGAGGTCTTTACAGGGAAGAAACCATAGGTTGGACACTTCCAGATATTTGGATGCCTAGTCTACTGTCACGTCCCTTCAGAGAAGAGGACGAAGCTCGAGGCCACTACTGAGAAGGGGATCTTTTTTGGATACAGCGAGACTTCTAAGGCATACCAAGTCTACATTCCTGCATTGAGGAAGACGATTGCCAGATGGGATGTGAAGTTCGAGGAGGATAGAGCCCTTAGGAATGCTCATGATACTGGTTTAGCAGCGACAAGGGATCAAGAGCTTATGACTCAGAAGGAAGAGGAGACACAGGTTACAAGTGCGGGTATAGGTACATATGTTCAGACCTTAGAGTAGGATGAGGAGCAGGAGGCCCCTCTAGTACAGGATACTCCTTCATCATCCAAGAGGAGGAAGGCTAGATGGGTTGAGTAGACCTTGAGAGAGGCTCAGGAGTACGTGGGTGCTCCTAGGACTTTTGTCAGGGAGAGTAGAGCACCATAGAGATTTTCCAGCTACATGGATCTGATGAGCGAGTTGTTAGAGGCCGAGCCTTCCAACTTTCAGGAGGCATCACAACAACAGGTGTGGCGAGATGCCATGGTGGAGGAATATGCTTCCATCATGAAGAATGACGTATGGCAAGTTGTGCCATGGCCAGAAGGGAAATTAGTGATAGGCTCGAAGTGGATCTACAAGATCAAGCATGCTACGGATGACTGTGTGGAAAAGTTCAAAGCCAGGTTTGTGGCTAAGGGGGTCTCTCAGAAAGATGGAGTTGATTACGATGAGACATTCACCCTAGTAGCAAGGTACACTTCGATCAGGGATGTGATGTCTATTGCAGCTGAGATGGGGTGGAGAATTCACTAGATGGATGTGAAGACGACCTTCCTTAATGGCATCATTGAGGAAGAGGTGTACATTGAGCAACTAGAGGGTTTTGAGGTATAGGGGAGGGATTCCCACGTGTGCAGACTGAAGAGAGCCTTGTATGGGCTCAAGCAGGCTCCCAGGGTGTGGTATTTGAGGATAGACAACTACTTGCAGGGGATGGGATTCACCAAGAGTGAGGCAGATTCAAACCTCTACAACATTGTTGGAGGTGAGCCACTCATTCTTGTGTTGTATGTGGATGACCTGTTTCTCACAGGTTCAAAGAAGCTCATAGCTGAATGCAAGAGGGACCTTGCTTTGCAGTACAAGATGAAGGATATGGGCTTGATGCACTACTTTTTGGGGTTAAAGGTGTGGCAGGGAGATGGTCAAACTTTCTTGGGACAGGGGAAGTATGCAATGGAGATTCTGAAGAGGTTTGGTATGAAGGATTGAAGGCCTATGTCGACACCGATGGTGACCAACTGGAAGAAGATTGATGCTTTCAGATCAGAGGCAGTGGACCCTACCTTATACAGGTAGTTGATTGGCTCTCTGATGTATTTGGTCAACAATAAACCAGATATATGTTTTGCAGTTAACACACTCAACCAGTTCATGGTTGAGCCAAGAAGAGTACACTGGGTGGCAACAAAACATGTCCTAAGGTATGTGCATGGCACAATTGAGTATGGGTTGAGTTACATCCAGGGAGATGGAGTGAAGTTGATGGGCTATACAGATGTAGACTGGGCAGGCAACACAGTTGACAGGGAAAGCACTTCAGGGTGCTATTTCAGCTTGGGATCAGGAGTTGTTTCTTGGTTCAACAGGAAACAAAAGTCAGTAGCATTGAGCTCTGCAGAGGAAGAGTACATGGAAACCAACTTAGCAACATGTGAGGCCATTTGGCTTCAAAAACTACCCATGAGATTGTTTGGCCAAGAGTTGGAGACGATTGTCATACAATGTGATAATCATAGCTGCATCAAACTCTCTGAAAATCCAGTGTTCCATGACAGATCCAAACATATTGAGATAAGATTTCATTTGATCAGGGATTGTGTTCAGAAAGGGACAGTAAAGCTACAGTATGTGCCTACAGGTGAGCAGGTTGTAGACATTCTCACAAAGGCCTTGATGAAAGACAAATTTGTCTTCTTCAAGGACAAGTTGGGGGTGGTGTAGAACACCTTCCTCGCTAAGAGGGAGTGTTAAAATTGTAGCTTGAAAAGTGTCTCTGCATAGGCTTTGTGTCCAAGCATGCAAAAGACACATTAATTATGACTCATATCAACATATTTTATTTTATCCTAAGTTTGACTTAGAAAAAGCATAATAAGTATTCATTTAATTACTGGCTTTATAACTAAGATTTCCTAAGTTTCTAACTTAGGAAATTAATATTTCACTTGAGTGAACTTTCTTGGCTCTTCTAGAAAGTTCTCAAGGGGGAAATAGAGTGAAAGTGAAAATATAAAGTGTTGAAGGGGGTGAGTGAAGTACACACTTGAGCAGAAGAGAAGAGGGCGAGCTAGTTAGCAGAGTAAGCAGGCCACTTGGCTAGATTGAGCAGCAGAGGAGAGGGTCGGGTTGCAGGCCGTACATCAACAACCTGGAGAGGCCGAATCTGGGCCATACAATAGCAGTAACAAGGGCCGAGTTCAGGGGCCGTACCGAGCTGATTTTGTTGGGCCATACAGGCCGTACCTTGTTSGGCTATACTGGGAGGATTTGCTGGGTCGTACAACACCAATTTGGCTGGGTTGTAGACATTCTCACAAAGACCTTGATGAAAGACAAGTTTGTCTTCTTCAAGGACAAGTTGGGGGTGGTGCAGAACACCTTCCTCGCTAAGAGGGAGTGTTAAAATTGTAGCTTGGAAAGTGTCTTTGCATAGGCTTTGTGTCCAAGCATGCAAAAGACACATTAATTATGACTCATATCAACATATTTTATTTTATCCTAAGTTTGACTTAGAAAAAGCATAATAAKTATTCATTTAATTATTAYTGGCTTTATAACTAAGATTTCCTAAGTTTCTAACTTAGGAAATTAATATTTCACTTGAGTGAACTTTCTTGGCTCTTCTAGAAAGTTCTCAAGGGGGAAATAGAGTGAAAGTGAAAATATAAAGTGTTGAAGGGGGTGAGTGAAGTACACACTTGAGCAGAAGAGAAGAGGGCGAGCTAGTTAGCAGAGTAAGCAGGCCACTTGGCTAGATTGAGCAGCAGAGGAGAGGGTCGGGTTGCAGGCCGTACATCAACAACCTGGAGAGGCCGAATCTGGGCCATACAATAGCAGTAACAAGGGCCGAGTTCAGGGGCCGTACCGAGCTGATTTTGTTGGGCCATACAGGCCGTACCTTGTTCGGCTATACTGGGAGGATTTGCTGGGTCGTACAACACCAATTTGGCTGGGTTGTAGACATTCTCACAAAGACCTTGATGAAAGACAAGTTTGTCTTCTTCAAGGACAAGTTGGGGGTGGTGCAGAACACCTTCCTCGCTAAGAGGGAGTGTTAAAATTGTAGCTTGGAAAGTGTCTTTGCATAGGCTTTGTGTCCAAGCATGCAAAAGACACATTAATTATGACTCATATCAACATATTTTATTTTATCCTAAGTTTGACTTAGAAAAAGCATAATAATTATTCATTTAATTATTATTGGCTTTATAACTAAGATTTCCTAAGTTTCTAACTTAGGAAATTAATATTTCACTTGAGTGAACTTTCTTGGCTCTTCTAGAAAGTTCTCAAGGGGGAAATAGAGTGAAAGTGAAAATATAAAGTGCTGAAGGGGGTGAGTGAAGTACACACTTGAGTAGAAGAGAAGARGGCGAGCTAGTTAGTAGAGTAAGCAGGYGACTTGGCTAGATCGAGCAGCAGAGGAGAGGGTCGGGTTGCAGGCCATACATCAACAACCTGGAGAGGCCGAATCTAGGCCATACAATAGYAGTAACAAGGGTCGAGTTCAGGGGCTGTACTGAGCTGATTTTGCTGAGCCATTTATGATTCAGGCCGTACCTTGTTGGGCCATACTAGGAGGATTTGCTGGGCCGTACAGGCTAAAATTGCTGGGCCGTACAACACGAATTTGGCTGGGCCGTACAAYWGAAGAAGTGGGCAAATTCTGTTGTAAGAATTTTTTGATTTTTTTGCTGCTCTAATATTTCCTCTGAAGCCAAATAATCCCCTCTTTGCTGGTTTTTCCCACACTGGGGTTTTGAGGGTAAAAAATGTGTTATGTGTTTTATGTGCTTGGTTTCGTTTTCTGTTGTGCATTTGTCTTTGAACTCAACTGTATTTTCTATGCATAATTTCTGAATTAATTTCTGGGTAGTAAAAATTTATTGGCACATAAAATCAGATTGTTGGGTTTAAAAAATTTAACAGGCCTTTCTCTCTCGTCCTATACGACTGCATTTCTCCTTCTCTCACACGCGTGGCCTCTCTTAGCTGGAAAAATCAAAAGCCTTCCTTGGTTGAGAACAAAAACAAAAATCTCCAAGAACCCAAGGCCAGATTGCCAAAATTGCAGAATTTCCCTTGTTGAAATTTTCAAGCTCGTAGCACAAGTGCACTCTTACTTATGCTAACTCTATAATGATATAATGAGATTTGTCACAATCTCTCCTCTCCTTATATAGGAGTCCAATGAATGAGTTTAGGAACCCCTTTTAAAATCAACGTTTAATTAGAATATTTTATTCCTCTTTGTGGGTGTGACACCTCAACATAATCCCACAAAGTCCATCACCAAGCCCATGAAGATCTAGCTTCATCCCAAGGGCGTTTTTACTGAAACGAAAGAGTAATCTGGTGCCAATGAAGATTCCCACATGCTTGACACCATGACACCAAGTGGGAATCACTCCCGAAGCTACAAAAGATTCAACACTCCCTCTTAGCGAGGGAGGTATTCCATCCTCCAACATCTGGATATACCTTTGTCTCCCATACTGGAAGTAACTCTGTCTTCTGCACTGGATTTGCTACCACAATTGCACTCCAATCCTCATGACTGGCTGCTTCCTCTGTCACCGTAGAAAATCCTGCTCTCTAATCCTCTTGATTGGCTACTTCCTCTGTCACCGAAGCAAATCCTGCTCTCCAATCCTCTTGATTGGCTGCTTCCTCTGTCACGGAAATAAGACTTGCTGAAAGGCATGGATCCTCCTGGAAAGACATGCAACTCCTAGAAGCCTCCTCAACCCATGACACCTTCTTATCAGTCTTGGAAGATGCCTCTCTCCTACCTGATCCTGAGGGGGAACTCCCTCTGAATGGCTGATTCTCCCTTTGAGCCCACTGACTCCCTCTGAGATCGGGCTCCTTCTGAGTCTGCATACTCCCTCTGAAGTCTGAATTCCTCTTAACAATCTTGGGAGGCTGCTCCTCCCCATCGAATCCCGAGGGTTGACTCCCTCTGAGTCTGTACAACCTCCAGAGCCACCTGCTCCCTCTGAACCTGCATAGTCCGTGGAGCTCTCTGTTCCCTACCCTTTGTCATTCTACTACTATTGGTAGTAGCTCGTATAGGCTAGCCCTTCAACCTGTACAAGTTGCTCTCTCTAACTCAAAGAACCACAACTGATTTGAAGCTAGATCCTCTGGGCACAAATAACACCTGTCCATCCCAGAATAATATATGGTAGCTCTTCTCAATCTTTGAGACCTAGAGCACACTCCTTCTGAGTTATGGCACCCATAACACATTAGTCACCCTCAACATCTCTCCTGACTCCAACTGGAATCGTACTGTCCTAGTTCCCTGCATTGCATGCCTGATCCCCATACCAAGCTCTACACACATATCTGAGTCAGTCTCTATGATATTTTGGAACAACTCTTGTGCACCTGTCATATGGAAAGAGGCTCCACTATCCACTAACCAAGCACCATCACACGACACTGTACTGGAAAGAGCGAAAACCAATAAGAACTCCCTCTAGAGTCTCTCTGCAACCTCATCAACCTCTATTGTTGATTCCTGCTGCCTTCTTCTCCCTTTCCTCCATAGTGGACACTGTGAAGCATAATGGCCATAATCATGACAAGCAAAGCACTTTACCTTACTAAGGTCCTTCTTCCTGTTGAATTTTCACTATGCTAGGCTCAAGCATGAGGTTTATTTCATTTAGCATGTACTTGAACCATAAACAAATCCAGCTACACCATACAAAAGTGCTGCAATAACCAAGATCACAAGAAGAAATACCATGCACAAGAACACAAGAAATATCTTGGGAAACCCTTCTACTCAAGGGAAGAAAACCCAACAATCCTTTGCTATATTCTCAAGAGAAGATCCCACAACCATAAAACCCTAATGCACACAAGAGGGTGCTCTACAACCTTGAAACTAGCGCCCAAGAGAGGTGCGCACTTCAGCCCTAAAATGTACTTGCTGAAATTTCCAAAATGACAAGTGACAAGTGTGTTTCCTTAATGGGGAAATCACCTTTATTTATTCTAGACCAGACACAACAATAGGTGTGTCTATTGGCACATCAGGGCCGACCTCAATGACTCAGAAATATAATTAATTATAACAATAAACATTAATTATCTTTCACATATGGTGGGGCCGACTTGTACCCTTTACATCATAATTAGGGTTACAAGTAAATCTTACACTTAGACAATATAGCAAGGGATCCACACGTCCACTAGTGCTTAGCCACTAGGGACACACCCGCCTGTGCTCAGCCACATGGACGTCATACTCAACATATCTCTATCTGAACTGAGTCCATAGGAGAATCATCTGGAGTACCACATCTACTCAACTCTCACACAGAGGAGAACGATACACCCATCACATGGGCACACCCAACCATTGGGGGACGACTCAACTCTCACACAGAGGAGAACGTATCCTGGAGGATGTCTCACGACGCTGCAATCATCAACACTTCCTCCTAGGTTTCAGAGATGCCTCTCACTCTGTAGAACCTCCTCCTCTACTTTTCCTAGTACGGGTAGCAAGAGCTCGATTCTCATCACTACTGTTCCTCTGCAAGCCATTCCTGGACTCTAATTGAGTCTCCTCCTGAATACAATCAGTCCATAGTCTGTCAAAATCTGACAACTTCTCTCGTGCACAGATCCCTGCACAAATGGTTCTCAAGACCCTGGAAGACCTCTCATGCTACATTCACCAACTCAACATTCTCAATGTCTCACTGATGGCTGCAAGCTGATCTCAGATCTGAGTAATCTTCATAAGGTAGCTCACGACTGTGTCCTCATTGGACATCTTAACAACTTGAAGCTGGTGCTTCAAATGTAACCACCTGCCAGTATTTCCGCTTTGGTACAAACCAACCAGAGCATCATACATCTCTTTGGTAGAGTTCTTCTCAAAAATATGAGGGATCAGATTATCCTTCACGGATTCTAGCAACACCCGTTTGGCCTTCACTTCCTTCTTCTTATNCTCTCAATGCTACATTCACCAACTCAACATTCTCAATGTCTCACTGATGGCTGCAAGCTGATCTCAGATCTGAGTAATCTTCATAAGGTAGCTCACGACTGTGTCCTCATTGGACATCTTAACAGCTTGAAGCTGGTGCTTCAAATGTAACCACCTGCCAGTATTTCCGCTTTGGTACAAACCAACCAGAGCATCATACATCTCTTTGGTAGAGTTCTTCTCAAAAATATGATGGATCAGATTATCCTTCACGGATTCTAGCAACACCCGTTTGGCCTTCACTTCCTTCTTCTTATGAGCTAACAATTCCTGCGGATCAATAGGACTTGGAAACACACCCTCAACATACTCCTTGAGGTCATTCTCCTCCAATAGAAGAACCCTGGGCTTCCAAGCCCAGAAGTTTGTTGCCCCTTCCAACCTGTCCTCAATCTTCAAGGTGTTCACCATGGTGATCTATCCAGAACAAAACCAAGAAATCTACAACAACAAATCCGATGTACTTGCAGCAACAAGTGTGTCTCACAGATGACTCCCTCTCTTTCTTCAAAGCCTCAGCTTTGATACCATGTCGATTTTTCATGCAACTCTATGCAACTAATTTCAGATCAAAAAATTATTTCCAAGTGACCAAACAATAAACCCTAGCTGTTATCATTGAACAATTTTACACTGAAATTATTGACAAAAATCACAACAATAGAAACAACATGATCATAGATAAATCATCAACACACTTGAGACACAAAATTTTCTGTTATGGAAATTGCCAAATTCAGAAATTTCTGAGGGTAAAATTAGCCCTCCCAGCTGTCACAATTTCACCAAAAATCTAAGGACAAACTTGTTCTCTGAAAACCAAAAAATCCAGCTAACTTTACTCGGGACAAATTCCAATTTTCAAACCGGCTACAGGTCACCTGTACGGCCCGCTGACGTCAGCCTGTACAAACATGTTTTCTTCCCAAAACTCACACATGCGACCTGCAAAAACCCTCCACACGTGCGGTTGTTTTGTTCAAGTCCCACGTGTGACTGTACGGACCTGTCCATACMACACGTGTCACTGTATGGACTGTTGTACTCGCACGTGCGGACCTGTACGGACTGCTGTACAGTCTGTCCATACATGCGACCTTTCTCTCTCCTCATGTAYCACTGCTTTTCTCCTTCTCTCACATGTGTGGCCTCTCTTGGCTGGAAAAATCAGAAGCCTTCCTTGGCTGAGAACATAAACAAAATTCTCCAAGAACCCTAGGCCAGATTGCCAAAATTGTAGAATTTCCCTTGCTGAAATTTCCAAGCTCCTAGCACAAGTGCACTCTCATTTATGCTAACTCCATAATGACACAATGAGATTTGTCACAATCTCTCCTCTCCTTTTATAGAAGTCCAATGAGTGAGTATAAGAATCCCTTCTAAACTCAACATTTAGTTATAATTTTTTATTCCTCTTTGTGGGTGTGACACCCCAACACAAGCCCACAAATCCCATCACCAAGCCCATGAAGCCCTAGCTTCATCCCAAGGGCGTTTTTACTAAAACGAAAGAGTAATTTGGTGCCAACGAAGATTCCCACATGCCTGACACCACGACCCCTAGTGGGAATACCTCTCGAAGCTACAAAAGGTTCAATAGATGCAACCTTGTCTTTCAAACCTTGCCAAAATCACTTGAGACCATACTAGCCAATGCCTCTCTTACCTTCAATAGGCACATGAAGGTGAGATGATAGCTGACAAATCTAGTCTTTGCAATCTTTAGTAACTCCAACGTAGAGTGATTGCAGAAAATGTGGTGGGCCATGCTATGATTGGTAATAAGTTTTATCATTTTCTTCCCTCTCTTGTGCAATGCACCAATCCATTTATAATCATGGTTCCTCATCTTAACAATATCATGCATCATCTTAACAATATCATGCATCAAGTGGTTCAATGTGTGAACCAAACACCCTGATCAAAATATGTTAGGATACATATCCTTAATGATTGCTCTTGGTGCCTTACAATTAGTAGCATTATTATTGATGACTTGAATGGCATTGCATGGCCCAATCTCTTGAATGGTTTTAATTAAGGGTTTTGCAATATTAATACCAGTCTTGTAACGATTTGAGTAGTCATGGGTTGAAAGGAAGAATGCACCACTAGTAGACACTCCAAGAATATTTATCAATGGTTTTGCATTTAACATTTGTCCAACCATCAGATATAATGGATACCCCATATTTGTTCCAATCATTTGTAAATTGTCCTAGAGTACTATGGATTTTGGCTCTTTCCTTGTCAAATACCATGGTTCTAGCTTTGTCATACTTGGAGCTCTTATATCTTTTAGGGGCACCATTGATGGCTTGTACCGTTTCATGCCAATAGGGAGAGTGAAGAACATTGAGTGGTACACCACATGCATAGAGAAATGTGATTTTTTTTGCATCCACGTCATCCCTACAACCTTGGTCAAGGAAATTTGATATTGTTCTACGCCTTGAATGCACAAGTGAGAATCCACTAGCATTGGGGGATGGTGATTGACCACATAACATTTTATGTGAGTCCGAGGCTTGACTCTCATATTCAACCCTTGATTTTTAGGATTTGTTTTGTGCGGCCTCCTCTTCCTTACATTTGTTTCTATATTTGACCGACACATGAATCATAGGTTTTGATTCCTATAGTCTTACATTCATCCCATGGCATAATTTCACATATATGCTTTTTCACATGGGTATATGAACCTATGTAAGATTTATGACAATGGGAGCACATAATTTTTGTGGTTTCACCCCCTTTCCCTCCCCCAAGCTTTGTCACATACTTCCACAAGGGTGTTGAGCTCTCTTTGGGTTTCTATCCATTGTCACTGTCATTTTCATTATCATCATTGCCTTCCATTTATTCCTCCACTCCATGGTACATGCTACCTACTTCCAGTTCTTCCTCAACATCACAGGTATTTTGATGTCTGAACACCACCATCATAATAAAAACTGGAACCAAGAGGATATACCACATTGACATACCCATCATGCTTGTTGAATCTTGAGAATAAGTTACTCCCCGCAATATAATGACGGAGAAGGAGAAATGGGAAAGTGTAGGAGAAGAGAACATTCAAGCATTCAACATAGTAAATATACTAGTTTACAACACTTGGAAAAAAATTTAATACAAACAAGAATGGGCTTTAGAGCCTACCTCTTTAGCTCTCCAATGGTGGTTTAATGTAACTATGTCAACCTTCAATCTCCTTTCCAACATCTCACAAATGGCAACCTTCGATCTTCCTTCCAAGCTCTCACAAATCTGCTCCTCAACAATTAGTAAACAACCCACTCAAAACCCTAGCAAAGATGAACGGAATGAGTGAAATGGGAAATAGAATGAGAGCAAATGGAGTGAGTGTTTTAATCCACCAAGGAACCCTAGCGATGCCTAAACCAAGCTTTTGGAACATTGTTTTGATTTCCACAAGCAAAAAAAAAGGCCTAATTTGCCTCATTGTGTGGGATCTCTAAGGGAGCGTTTTTAAAGCTCTCAGGAGTGGCCTGAGAGCATTCTAGGAGCACCCTGGGAGCGCTTATCCTTAAAATCTCCCTGAAAGGGTAGGGAGTGTTTTTTTTTTACCAAGGGAGCACACTCCCAGACTGGAGCATTCAGGAAGTGCACTCCCTAGGGTGCTTCTTGAATTCTCCCTCAACAAAGTTACCAACTTAACGAGAACTCTCTAGAGTTTTCGTTTTTTCAGAGTGGCTATTTTTACCCCTAAATCAAAAAGTGGTGCTATCGGTAGCACCCTTTTTTTTACGGTGGTTAAAATTTAGACTCATTGCGATGACAATTGATGTCATTGTGGACAAAGACTTTAAAATTTACCCTCGAATCAAAAAGTGATGCTATCCGTAGCACTGTTTTTTTTTTGAGTTGAAATTATAACTTAATTGAGATTATGCCCTTGACGACTGATACCATCGTCGATAAAGAACTCAAAATTGGCTCCTAAATTATTGCTTAAATTTTTATTTTTTATTTTTTAAAATTTACTTTAAAAAATAAATAATTTGAACAAAAAAAAACTTCGCAAGTTAGTTTAAAAAAAAAACCACCCATTTTAAAAACAAAAACTCTAACCCTAATTTTTTTTCGAAAAATTAAAAACTTAAAAAAACTAAAAAAAAACAAACAAATTTATTTAAAAAAATGATTAAAGAAAAACTTAAAAAACTAGAGAGAAAAAAAATAAAAGAACTAAAAAAGGGGAAAAAAAAATTATCGCCAAAAACTTTAAAAATAAAAAAAAAACCAAGAAAATTTATATATATATATATATATATAAACTTAAAATAAAAAATTTAATAAAATTTTTTTAATAAATTTTTAATTTGTTATATGATATTTTATATTTTAATTTTTTTTAAAAGTTTTTTATATTAATTTTTAATGGCTTAGTTTATAATTGTTATAATTTTAATTTTTTTTTTAATTCTAATTAATTTTGTTTTGTTTTTATATTTAAATTGTTTCTATTTTTTTTTTAATTTTAGTTAAATTTGGTTTGGTTTTAATTATAAATAGTTTTTAATATATATATGTTTTCATTTTTGTTTTTAATTTTAATTTTTAAATTTTTAGTTTAGGTATTTTTAATATTTTTTGAATAAGTTTTTATTTTAAATCATTTTTTTAATATTTTTTTGAATTTCGCTTCTTTTTTAGTGTTGTTTGAGTATTATTTTTTGTTTTTGTTTTTGTTTTTTATTTTTTTTTTTATGTTTCAAAGGTTTTTTAATTATTTAAAAAAAATACGTATATATATATATATTTTAAAATTGTT
>JASDQU010689990.1:51553-64369 GCA_032191745.1 Picea mariana
AAGCCTCCTAAGGAGTCAAGCTCCCCACAGCCTTGTGGGGACTCCTGTTCTGCAGATAAACTGCAGTGTAGCATGCCTCAGCCCATAGAAATAGTGGAATCCCCTGATCATGTAGCATGGCTCTCGCAGCCCCAACAATGGTCCTGTTCTTCCTCTCTGCAACCACATTCTGCTGCGGATTGTAAGGAACAGTCATCTCCCTCCTGATGCCCTCTCCTGCACAGAAGTCCGTGAACTCCTTGGAGGTATACTCACCCCCATTGTCTGATCTCAGGACTCTGATTTTCTTCCCTATCTGGTTCTCCACAAGAGCTTTGAACTCTTGGAACCGACTGAAGACCTGTCCTTTGGTCTTCATGAAGAAAATCCAGGACTTCCAAGAGAAGTCATCAATGAATACAACATAGTATAGGGAACCAGTCAATGATGTCGAAGACATCGGGCCAGATACATCTGAATGTATAAGAACAAGTATCCCTATTGCTCTACTATCACTGCTCAAAAAAGCAGTCTTAGTGTACTTTCTAAAAGCACACCCCTTGCACAACTCATGGTGCTCTGAACTGAAATCTGGAACTCCTGTCACCATCTCCCTCATAACTCTCAAAGCCCCATGGTGCAAATGTGCCATCCTCCTGTGCCATAGCTCACATAGGTCACTGTTGCTAGTAGTATGAATCAATGCTCTCACTAGCTGGAACAAAAACTTGTACAAGCTCTCATGTCTAGTACCAATCACTTTGGCTAGACCCTCTGGGGAAAAGAAGCACCTGTCCATCACAGAACAAGACCTCATAGCCCTCCTCATCAATAGTAGAAACTGACAATAAGTTCTTCTTCAAGCCCGGAACATATAGAACCTCTGTCAAAGTCATGGGAGGCAAAGACTCCCTCTGAAATGAAACAGTCTCGCTACCAACCACCTTGACCTCTCGGTCATCTCCAAGCACTACCTCAACATTTCCCATCTCTGTGAGGTCTGTCAAGTGCTCACGAACCCCTGTCATATGGCAAGAGGCACCACTGTCAATATACCAAGTATCTGTATGAGTAGTCCTCATGGATAGACACACAATCAAGGAAAATTCCTTGAGAAACTTGGTGGAAAACTCTTCCACCTCTGTTGAAGCTGTTGTTTGTTTCTTCTTCTTGTTCGGACACTGACCTGCATAGTGCCCAAACTTATGGCATGCAAAGCACTTGACTTTGCTCATGTCTTTCTTCCCTTCACCCTTGGGCTTGTTTCCTCCCTTTGGACCCTTTTTGAACTTCTTCTTGCTAGTGGTAGCAAGAGCCAAATTCCCCTCCTCATGACCTGTAGATGAACTGCCATATACATAACCTCTCCGGGTCTCCTCCTGAACAAAGTCATCCCAAAGACGTTCCCAACCGGGAAGCTTCTCCCTAGCAACAATGCCCTCCACAAAAACAACCCATTGTTTGGAAACTCCATTCAATGTTATTCTCACAAGCTCATTGTCAACTATGGCTTCCCCCACAGCTCCAAGCTCATCCCTCACCCCAAAATAGTGCAATAAATGTTGTACTGCCGCCTTGGGAAACATTCTGAAACTTCCAAAAAATAGCACAGCGCCTTCACCTCGAAATATGTGCCTGAATAACAGCCGTACGGAATCCATACAGTACGGACTGTACTTTCTGGCTCGGTTTTCGTTCCCTTTTCCTCCTGTACAAAATTTGAAAATCCGTACAGTACGGCCTTTTCTACCGGACTGTACCTTCCCTCGATTTGTGTGCCTGCTCTTCTTGCTGTACGACTTGCTCAATCCATACAGTACGACCTACCTTCAATGTTGTCCTTGCTGCCTCGATTTCTGTGCTAGTTTGCAGCCTTGGAATGTGTGCCCTAGCTCCGCAGAAATGGCTTCCTCTCCAAACTCGAAAATGCTCTCTCTCTTGCTCTTTCAACAATGAAATCAACAACCCAACAAAGGGTGCGCCCTCCAACCCTAATCGACCTCATGAGGTAGGTGAGGAGTTTTCCAATCCAATGGCTGAGATTAGATTAGATGAGTGGCTGAGATTAAATGTCTCTTCATTCACCCTCACTAAAGTCATAAAGTCACCTTTTAATTTGCATCTCAAATTAAATGACTAGGGCCCACATTAGGCACTTTCTCACCCCTTAGGCACCTAGGGATGAGAAACACTTGCCTAGGTACTTTATTTAATAAAAAAATTTAACACTCCCAACCTGGGAGTCATCTCTTCATTTTTCAATAAGTCGTCTCCACGAGCTCCAACTTGACTACGCAAACTCTTTCATTTTGGACAGAGGCTTTACCAAAATATCTGCTTATCTTCTCATCTATGGAGATATATGTTGGAGAACCATTTTCTCTTTTCTGGCCTTCATCACGGAGAATGTAATGCTTGATCTCAATGTACTTCGGTCTTTTTGGAACACTGGTTTTCTCTGAAGGCTTCATATAGCTCTGATTATATCATAGTTGAATTCAGCTCCTTTGTTTTATGCTAGCTCATAACATCGTTGCAAGGCTCAAACTGGAACATATCCATGTGGCACTTCTTCTTTCATCATGAGATTTTGTCATGGATTAGCAATCCATCATCCTGGACTTCTGAGTAACCATTATGACTTTTATCATAGAAGATTTTCACCACACTTCTGTTGTGCATGAGAAGCTTTGCACCAAGTTGTTTGAGTCCATACAAAATCTTCTTTCATCTGCATACAAGGGTCTATTTCTGGTATACCTCAAAGCCTTGAGGTTGCTCTACATACGCTCTTTGTTCAATTATTCTGGAGAATAGTCTTTGCATTCATCTGATGTAAACTCCAAACCATGGATATAATGGCTCATGTAAAGGTATGTCTGATTTACTGGAACAAACAATCATCATAGTCTTCTCCCTCCATCTGGAAGAACCTCTAGTTCTGGATCTCGCAATGCTTTCATTCATAAGTCTTCCATACACTGTTCTTCGTCACAACTTCCAGTTCCTCTACTTGATTGCTTTTAGTGAGTTCATATCAGGCTGGTAGTCTTGTGATTCTTGATATAATGACTAGTTGTTCTGGCTTTTCTTTCTTTCTTGGAATCTTCATGTTCTTCCTCATGTTTTTCTTTAGCTCTTGGGTCCATGGAGTTTTCTATAGATTCCATGCCCTGAAGATTCCATTTCTTTCTTTCATCATAGGATCATGGATGTGGATCGACAACCAGGGATACTTTAAGGCTTCTTTTTCGAAGAAGGCTTCTTCTAAAGTCAAATTGAACACGCACTGCTTTTCATGGCTGCTACCATGGATATTAGCTCCCTCCTAATCCTTGCTTCATGTATGAATGCATGCTCTTCTTTTGGAATTCTGTAATCAGCTCCCTCCAGCTAAGAGAGCCCATGCTTCCGTCTGCATCCTTATTGCCTTCTGCAAAGTGTCATAAGTCCTTTTTCCAATTTCCTCTTGATTCTTGACTTATTTCTCCTTCTAGGTTTCTTCAAGTTTGATTCAGCTATTACTTATGTAATAACTTCAACATGAATTGTTACTAGGGTTTGTTGATGTATTTCATCCTTTCATGTGTATTGCCTAACTTGTAGTCATTGTGATAGCAATCCTTATCTTGTTGTTCTTCCATAAGTATAGTTTCTCTTTGAACATATTATCTTCTAGAAATAGATATGCAAGATATGTACAGAAAACATGGTATGTACAAGAACAATAAAGAGTATTGTTACCTTGTCTTAGAAGAAGAAGTCTATTTTATCCTGCTTGGTCTTCTTTGAGGGTTTCCTTTCTTCGGCAACTGATGCTTCGTGTGTCTACTACCTTTTCGGGACAATGATTCTTGTAGTGACCATACTTTCGACAGTTGAAGTATTGTGTTTCTAACATATCTTTCTCTTGATTTGGCTTCTTCCTTGAACCAAACTTCCATTTGTTCCTGAAAATCTTGAATCTTGTTGTGAAGGCTTGATCATCGTATTTCTTTTGAGGTTTTTCTTTTGCACTAATCCTTGATTCTTCTTGTGAACAGCAAGTCCGAAGTTCTTCAAATGTGGGATACTCCTTCCTTGTGTTCATGCTTGCGGCAAATGCATCCCATGTCTTGGGAAGACCATTGACTATTATATTTACCAGTTCCTTTTCTGAAATGATCTCTTCTTGTAGTTGATCTCTCGATTGAGAGATTCTCACAAAGTATGATGTTATGTTGTCATCATCATTCATCTTCATGTCACGAAGCTCATTCTTAAGACTCATTACTTGTCCAATGTTTTTGACTGAGATGAGATTTGTTAGGGCATCGTACATCTTCTTAGACGAATCAAGATGGGAGATGTAGGGTATCAAGTGGTCTTTTATAGAATCCACTATGATACTCATGGCATTGATGTCATTGTCTTTGAACTTCTCCATAACTGCAATGTTCTGCAGTTCCTTCTCTTTTCCTTCTTCAAACTTTGGTTCCACAATCTTTCCTTTCACGAAATCCAACACTTTGTTCTTGGCAAGGATGAGATCAATCCTTGTCTTCCATGCTCTGAAGTTAGAAGCCCCTTCTAACTTGTTTTCTGACTTCATAGAGTAAGTCATGGTTTCTTTGACTTGGTCAACCCTAGATTTTGACCAAACACTCAAACTTGACATCTTAGCTTACTGAGAGTACCAGGAGGTGCGCTAGGGTAGGGCACACTAGTCTATCCGGAAATTAGGTCAATCTCTTCACTTAAGGTGCCCATAACCTGTTAGAATGTAATGGATGTGCTCATTTAACCATAGACAATATCACTATTGTCACCCAACCATAGGCCAAAGCCACCCCCGAGCACCTTAACCTAGATAGAGAATCATTCTGGAAGCAAACCCTAGGCTAGATAGCCAAACAAAGGTGGCACATCTTTCTCCAAGGATAGCGCCCCAAGCAAGAGTAACAAGAGTTGATTAGAGAGTCCAAACCATAACCAAGAGAGAGTCCACGACAAAACCGAAATCTACTAGTTGCAGCAGCTACAACAGCAACTCTCCTTCAGACTTGTGCACAAAATGGCCAACTACAGTATGCACAAGTGTTGCTTCTGCAGTTCTGAGAATACTGGCCAGAATGAAGACTAGCCTCCTGTATTTATACTAATTCTGGCAAACTGCCTGGGCTGACTTCTCATTCTGGGTACTAATTCTTTAGTATATAATATTTCCTTTAGCCGACTTCTGCTCTTGGAGGCTAATAACCTAATACAAGTCATTCTCTTGAGCCAACTTGTCTTCTAAGGTTATTAGCCAACTAATTAGGATTTCTTCTTGCTTCCTGGAATATTCTATTCTCGTCAGGTTTACACGTGGAGGTAAATACCTCCCGCAGCTACCATAATATCAACAACTTTTACCCAACCTTTTTCTCTCTTCTATACAATGTAAGCAAGCCCAAAGAGAGTCTCTTGGGCTTCCATTCCTAAAGTCGTGTTTATTTTTCTACAATTTATATTCATTATTTGCCTACACCTAGCAAAGTGTTTGGCTGAGCCAACCATGCTAAATCATGTGGCTAGTTTTTAGAGTTTATTTTCAGCATTATTTTATTTCAAGTTTTGCCCCAATTGTCAGGGTGTGTGGCTAGGATCTATATTTTCTTTCCAAGTCATTTATTTACATGCTTTCTTTTTCACCCACTTGGGCAAAAACCGGTAGGCTTTGTCCTCAACCTTGTTCCCTTGTTGAGGTTGTAAATAGTTTAGATTTGCTTTCAAGTTCTTTTATTCTTTATTGTTTGCCTACACCCTGCAAAGAGGATTGGCTTTGCCACCCATGCAGTACTGTAAGGCTGGGTAGATGATTAATGTTTTCTTGCTTCTAGTTTCAAGTTTCATGTGATATCCTAAGTTTTAGAAGCACATCTTCACATTTGCTTAAGCCCATGGAAGAATAGTGTATTTACTTGTGTATTATTTCAAGGATTGACTTTCCTTTCAAGTTCTTGCTATTCACATTTCTTTCAAGCACTTGCAAGTTATTTCATTTCAAGCACTTAACTTAATAAATCTTTAAAAGGTTCAATCAATTTATCCTAGATCCATAGGGGTTCAATATAACTAGTTTAATTATAACACCTTTAATTGTCTCAACTTTTGCTATCAAAAATGGATCTTTTAGAGGCAGCAGGGGGTGCTAGATCAGAGATGGTCTCACAGCACTAAGTGTCCCCCTTGTTGAGCACCCTTGTTTCTCGGATCGACCTGTGGAGCTAGGGTAAGGCCTTGTTTGCGTTACTTATTGAGCACCCAGCAGTCCTTTTGGCAAAAGTGGGGAGAGTTTTAGGGAAGGCACCTAGTCTAGCATAACACTTCACTTAACCAACCTAATCAATCTAAAATTTATCCACAAGCAACCTTGGTTTAACTTTACACTTTCATTTTATGGTTCATGCCCTCTATTTTCAGCAGCACTTTCATTGCAAGTTATCTTTAATGCAATTTTATTGAGCATTGTGGATGGTTGATTAGTAGATCTTAGGAGTTGTGCATCTTTTGCCCGTGGTGGCCTCTTTTCATGCTTTATCTTTGTTCCTCTTGAGTTGCGCATTAGCCCGTGGAGGCTCTCTTTTGGTGTCTTTCATCTCTCTTGAAGTTGCGCATTGGAGTTGTTATCGCGCAGTTTGTAGTTGGAGTAAAGCATGGATGGTAGAAAGGCAAATTGGCGAAACCGAGACTATCCTACCACTGTCACCTCAATAGGATGTTGCTCTTTTGTTTCGGGTGGTAGGCCTAGGGGAGACGTCCCCGATGCCTTGGGGTTTTGAGAAGGCAAAGGCTTATGGCTAAGTAGAAAGCTTCACCCCCTCACAAGTCACCACCAATCAGAAAGTCTGGATAAACAGCCAATAAAGATGAATATAACCGGAAGTACAAATGGTAACCAAAAGTGCACCCTAGAGAGAATGGATAAACCCTAAGGAATGCCTGTCCCTGATTGTTGAGCCTGGACCATTCCCCACCCTGAGCCATTCCTCCTACACTAATCAAAGTGCACCCTGGAGAGAATGTATAAACCCTAAGGAATCACTGTCCGGACCATTTCCTCTGTTAACCACAAGAGGAAAAGACTGTCCTGCATCAACCTCCAAAACGGACCATTCCTCACGTTAACCACAATGAGAAATCGTTGTCCGGCGAGGCGGGCCAGTCTTCTTAAGTAACCCTCAAGAAGAGACACTACCCTAGACCACTCCCCATGTTAACCACAATGGGAAGTCGTTGTCTATGACACATCAGCAATCTGGACCATTTCCCATGTTAACCACAATGGGAAATTGTCGTCCGTCAGAAATCTCAATCCACTTTCCGAATAGGAAAGAATCTGTCCAATCTGGACTATTTTTCAATCACAAAGATAAATGTTTCAATAATATTTTTCAATAATATTTTAGTGCTCCCTCCTAACCTAGAGAGTCTTCCCTTTCAGCTAAGGGAGTTATTTCCACGATCCCCATCTTCTCTCGGAAATATGTAAACTTTATTCTGGATAGAGGTTTTGTCAGAATGTCTGATGTCTGCTCGTCATTGGGGATATACTCGAGTTTTACCTCTCCTTCTTGGACTTTATCTCGAATAAAGTAGTATTTGATCTCAATGTGTTTCGACCTTTCATGCAACACGGGCTATTCTGATAATCTTATACAACTCTGATTATCACAATATATTATGGTCGATTCTGGAATCTGATCAAATAAATCGGAGATTAACTTCCGTAACCATATTGCTTCAGTGCATGCTTCACATGCTGCCATATACTCTGCTTCTATTGTGTTGAGTGCAACAGACTTTTGTTTCCTACTACCCCAAGATATCATAGCGGAGCCCAAGCTGAAACACATACCTGAAGTGCTCTTTCTGTCTACTGCACTTCCTGCCCAATCTGAGTCTGTGAATCCATGAAGATGTATATTGCTGAATGCGGTATATCTCAAACCATAGTTTATTGTTCCATGAATATATCTTAATACATGCTTTGCAGCTATCCAATGCTCATGTCTTGGCTCCACCTGGAACTGGCTTAGTGTATTTATGGCAAAGCAAATGTCTGGTCGAGTATTTACCAAATACATCAATGACCCAATTAGTTGTCGATATAGAGATGGATCTACTGGATCAGAATCTGGAACTTTCACTTTTCTTATATCCGCATTCATAGGAGTGTCCCTGGACTTACAATCCATCATTCCAAATTTCTAAAGAATCTTTATTCCGTACTTCCTTGTCCAAGGAATACTTCACCACACTTATGCCATACTTCTAGTCCCAAGTAATAGTGCATGAGACCTAGATCTTTCATATCAAATTCAGAAGCTAATTCCTTCTTGCACTGGATAATGAGAGATTCTTCACCTGTTATGAATAGATCGTCAACATATAATAGTAGAATCACAGGTGCATTGTCCACGACTTTGTAATAAAGGTTTGGATCTGCATGACTCTTGGAGAAACTAAGTCTTGTTAGATAGTTGTCCATTCTGGCATACCAAGCCCTTAGAGCTTGCTTGAGTCCATATAGAGCTTTCTTCAATCTGCACATGTGAGTGTCTCTGGAATGTACCTCAAACCCTTGAGGTTGTTCAATATATACTTCTTCTTCAATATCTCCATTGAGGAAAGTTGTCTTTACATCCATCTGATGTAAGTTCCATCCCATGGAAGCAACAAGAGATATGATAGCTCTGATGGAAGTATATCTAGCCACCGGAGCAAACGTTTCGTCATAATCTTCTCCCTCCTTCTGGGAGAACCCTCTAGCTACGAATCTTGCCTTGTATTTATCCACGCTTCCGTCTGTTGCATGTTTGATCTTGTACACCCATTTGGAAGTTACCACCGATTTTTCTTTAGGTCTTGGTACGATTTCCCATACCTCATAATGGATTGATGCTCTTTCGTCATAGCTTCTTTCCATTGTTCCTTTTGAACTGCTTCTTCAAATGTGGTAGGTTCTTCATCTAGAAGCTTTGTCATGTATGCTACATAACTTGAGAATCTTTTAGGTCTTTTACTCTTTCTGAATGTTCCTTCTGGAACCTTGAGTCTTTCTACGTCTTGTAAGGTAGCTTCAAGCCAAGCTAGTCTTTTCTTAGTCTTAGGTATGATATCTGAATCAATGTTTTCAGATGGTTCCATAGGATGATCAGGTAGTTCCTTTTCGTCATTTACGTTTTCTGTGCTTTCTTTGTTAAGTTCTTCAATCTCTTCTTCTTCTATATTTTCTTCGATGGATTTCCTGAAGGCCATCCTTTCATTGAACGTTACGTCTCTGCTGACCTCGATCTTGTGTTATTCTGGAATATATATTCTGTAAGTTTGGATGAATCACTATATCCCACGAATATCCCTTTCTTTCCTAAAGGTTCTAGTTTATTCCTCTTGTCCTTGGGAATGTGGGATAAACAGGACATCCAAATATTCTTAGATTTTCCACATTAGGTTTCTTACCTGAAAAAGCTTCTTCTGGTGTCATGTTCTTCAATATATGATGAGAACTTATGTTTTGCACATATATTGTTGTCATTGTTGCTTCTCCCCATAAGAACATGGACAGACCTTGATCATTCAGTAAGGCTTTTACGGTTTCTTCAATAGATCTGTTCTTCCTTTCTGCTACACCATTTTGTTGAGGATTATGAGGAACAGTCAACTCCCTCCTAATCCCTGCCGATTTGCAGAATGCAACGAATTCCTTCGAGGTGTATTCTCCTCCATTATCTATTCTTAATGTCTTGATCTTCTTATTCGTGAGGTTTTCTATCTCTGCTTTGAATTCTTGAAACTTGTTGAATACTTCGTCTTTTGTCTTCAGTAGGTATAGCCAAATCTTTCTTGAATAGTCATCTATGAAGATTACGTAGTAAGAAGATCCTCCTAGAGATTTTATTGGCATCAGACCGCAAACATCTGAGTNAAACTTGTTGAATACTTCGTCTTTTGTCTTCAGTAGGTATAGCCAAATCTTTCTTGAATAGTCATCTATGAAGATTACGTAGTAAGAAGATCCTCCTAGAGATTTTATTGGCATCGGACCGCAAACATCTGAGTGTATTAGTTCTAGAATCTCCTTAGATCTGTTATTGTTGCTTGGGAATGGTTTCTTGATGTTCTTCCCAAGGGCACATCCTTTACAGATTCCTTCATGTGTAGACTGCAACTCTGGTATTCCTTCAACCATTCTTTTGAGAAAGGGTAATGCTTGATAATTAATATGAGCGTACCTTCTGTGCCAAAGTTCATTAGGGTTGACTTCGTCATGTACAAGAGCTTCTTCATTTTGTTCTAGTAGTCTGTACAAATTTCCTTCACGACTTCCGATAACCCTAGCATTCTCTATGCTGGAGTCTTTATGCCATGATAACACTTTTCCATCCACGAAAGCTTTTATGTTTCCCTTGTCTTCTAGGCAAGATATTGATACAGGATTCTTTTCTAAACCAGGTACATATAAAACATTGCTTTAGTGAACATAATTACCTGTTTTCATTTTGATGGCGGCTTGTCCAAATCCTTCCACGGGGTAAGTGGTTTTGTCTCCAAGCTCTACCTTGTACGAGGTCTTCTTCTCATTTAGATTTGAGACTCTGGCTTGATCACCCGTCATGTGCCTAGAAGCTCCGCTATCGATTATCCACATGTTGTCTTCAATCGTTCCGGTAAGTGTTGAGTAGTGTAAAAGACTGATTGTTTCACACATGTCTTTGGTTGACTGGTAACTGGTCATGCCTTGATCCAAAACTTCAACTTCGTCATTTCTGTCTTCTGAGAGAGCCAAGAGGTGCGCTGAGTTAGGGTGCATTTGAATATATTCTTTTTGAGCGAGATGCTCCATCGCAAGGTGTCGGATCTGAGGTTAGGGTTTCTGCAACTGCTTCTGCTAGTAACCCTAGCGACAGTGTCTTTGGAAGCTGCTCCTGCTAGTAACCCTAGTGGCAGTGCCTCAGCGAGCTCAATACCCTAGCGTCTATGCTTCCTTCCAGCGTTTAGACTAAATGAAGGAGGTGTGGGCCCATAACCTATTAGAATATGAAAGATTGTGCTCGTTTTACCATTGACAATACCCTTGTCACCCAACCATAGGCCGAAGCCACCTTCCAAGCACCTTGACCTTGACAGAGAAGAATACTGGTACCAATCAATAGCCAAGCAAGGCTAATGCACCAAGCAAGAATAGAAACCAAGCTGATCAGATAGTCCCACCCAAAAACTGGCACAACACCTTCCCCAGAAACTTGCACACAAAACTGCCAACTGCAGTGCGCAGAAACTGCTCTCTGCAATTCTAAGAAGTGTGAATAATGAGAACTGGCGCCCTGTATTTATAGTGGTCTGGCAGACTTACTGGGGCCAACTTCTCCTTCTGGGTACTAATTAATTCACATTAATTATATTTTTGCAGTCGACATCTCATCTAGGGTTTCCTTTACTTCTTTGCCTCCTTCAGGAATATTCTAATCTCGTCATAGGTCACAATAGAGGTTCATACCTCCTGAAGCTACCATAATATCAATAGTTCCTAGCATAATGGCTTGGGAACATTACAGTGGTATCAAAGCTTAGATTCCTACCAACCAGTGGGAATTAGCACATGAATACAAAGCCATAAGGAGAGATGGATGAGATATGCTTAGAGATAAAATACTCCGGCCTTAGCAAGGAAACTAGGGCTATAATAACCTTTCCTCAGTATGTAGCTTTCAGAAATCCCAGTTGGAGCGAAAAAGATATTTTACATGGGATCATCATAGCAGATAAAAAGAGAAAAGAAGCAGCTAGATGGTGGGAAGAACAAAGAGACCCCACTCCCATTAGGAGCATGCAACCTTGCCACTATTGCAAGGGGTCATGGGAACCATATCATAGGTGCAAGGGTAAGGATCAAAAGCACACTATTGAGGCACACTATGATAGTGATGATGAGAGGTGTGAGGATGGAGCGATAGATGCTGATTTGGGACAGTCTGATGATGATAGTGACTCTTGCACAAAGGCTAGTGATAGTGACTCTTGCACAGAGGCTGATGATTCTGACACGCTTGAGGAGGATGGTGACCCTTGTATAGTGGATAGACAGTCGAACGAACAAGACGATAGCACCAGTACTTCAGTAGACATATCACATATTGTTGATGACCTTACACCTCAGCAGAGTGGTGACACTAGTGAGGACTCACACGTGTTTGCACCTACAGGTGACCAACTTCCTAGGGGGGTCGTGACACATCTGTTATCTGTTCAGACACCCATGATAGCCATGTCACATGAGGAGATCACTGGCATGTCAGATATGATTGAGGGGCCTTGTGTGAGGGTTTCACACCACAGACATGTAGATCCACTGATCCAGGAGGAGATATAGGGAGTACAGACAGTGGAACTTACACATACAGATCAGCATGAGGAGATTGAGTCACAGTTTTTGGAGACTCCAATAGTTGAGCAGATTGGGGACGCTGACAGGTTGATGGAGCACTTACTTCCAAGATCGGCATGCATTGATGTGGATGCACTCTTTATTGGTCAGGACGACTATAGCACGTGTCTAGACACATCTACATGGGATCCAGGCGCAGATGATAGTAGCAAGGTGAGTGCACAGGAGGATACGGCTACTCATACAAGATACAGTGTGATTCAGAGGGAGATAGCACCTAGTGATGGGGTGCAATGGCATACAGGAGGACCCAGCAGCATAGTAGACAGTGGGCATTTCAGCACGTTATCTTATGCAGAGAGTGTCTTTGGGGACTCCAGAGTTGACACTAGCAGTGAGGGATATGAGGTGGCACCTCAGCATGACCA
>JASDQU010689991.1:11799-22152 GCA_032191745.1 Picea mariana
CCCTCTTTGGAATCTTCTTGGAACTGCTTGGATTCACTTTCTTGTGGCCTATGTTTTCTAGATATTGTTCATGTACACATCCCTTATCCATTTTCATTGGATTGAAAAGCATCACTTTCATTCATACATTGTTATGTATACCCCCTAGATAATTTAGGAGTACATCTAGGATCTTGGGATAGATACCAAACATGATGATACCCTACATGACGACCATCTTTCTGAACTCAGTACACTCTTCCCTTTCTTTTGCTTGAAGTAGTGTCATCTGATACATTGGTCCTCTACATACCCAGTAAGGTAGAATTGAAAATTGATGAGGGTTTTGAAGTCCTCCCACCTAGTTACTGGTGGATCACCCTCCAGCCTCAGTATTTCCGTATGGATTTCCCACCAGGTTAAAGCATGTCCCTCTAACTTCAGTCTAGAAAATGATATATTTTTTTTTCATCTATATGGTGAACACTGAAAAAAAATTCTAGTTGTTGCAACCAATGATTCAATTTTAATGCATCGATATCACCTTTGTATGTATTTATGTACACTTTTTCTTCCATATTGAATAAATATTGTGAAGGTTTTATGGTATTAGAACTCAACTTCTCTTTCTCTAGTTCTTCCCTCAAATTATTTTCTAGGTATTTGTTATCCCCTGACTTCTCATGTGATCTGATATTTGAGTTTGAGCCTCCAACTTCTCCAAACATTCCAAGATTTATTGCTAGACCCACCATGAGGAGGGGTATATTGCAAGATATGTCAGTGAATTTCTCTTCCACCCCCACAAATATCTCCTATGTTGGATATCAAGGGTTGTTATGAACATAATCATTGGTCATGGATAAGGTTCCATGACTTCCCTCTTAAAAATATTCCTGAATCCCTTCAAAATTCCACAAATATCCCAAGAAAACCTTCTTTGATACTAATAATATTTTCAAACTTCCATGGATATTCCTCTGGAGAATTTGTCATAATAGATCTAAAAAAATACTAAAATATTTACGGTGAAGGTTATTTTACTTTGGATCTCAAATTCTTTAATTACTAGTTTTCTTCTTAAAAATGTATGAAATAGATGAAATACAAAAAATGGAGAAAAAAAATAAAATACTCACACACAATCCACAAATAAATAGAATATATAACTTGGGAAACCAAATATAGGATAAAATTGATCTAGAAGGTGAGGTCGCTCTTCTCTATTTTCTTCAAATGCAAGTACAAACAAAGAGGCACTCTTTATGGACTTTCCTTTTCCATTGTGGAATGCATGGCTCCTACATAATCTCTCCTCATATGTTATGCTCTCAAAATACCACTCCTAGGTGCTCTTCTCAACTATGGAACAAACACAGTGCTAAATAATGAAACCCCTTCTCCTCCTAGTAGCCCGATGATCTAGGAGGATCCAAAATACATAAAAATTCAAAGGTCTCAAAACTCAATGAAAAGGTCAAGATGAAGAAGAGATCAACTAGATATTTTTGACACCACTTGAATAGGATCAAACAAACTTTGTATGAGAAAGATATCATGTTCTGAAGTTTTTTTAAAATGGGAAAAAACAAGGATAGAGGTGACACATGGTAGTCCCATAGGAGGACATATGGAATCCATACAAAGTGACACATGGAAGCTGTATAAGACACATGGCGAGTTTATTAGTGGACATGTGGCAAAGGCATGACATGGTAGAGAGGTGGCATCTGAGATGGCAAGTGATGTGGCATCCGAGTTGGCAAGTGACATGGAATCTAATCTAGTTGGTGACATGGTGTGGACCAATCAAAGGTTTCCATGTGGTATCTTTTGATTGGCTAATAAGGTGCTATACCAAATAAGAAAATGGGTGGTCGGTTGGGATCGAACCCCCAACCTCCTACCTACAGGTGCAACGTTTTCACCAACAAACCAACGACCAAGCTTGGTAAACAACACTAAAACAACCTATATTTACATTTGGTTACAACAAATATTCCAAATATGGGAGGCCCAAAAGTTTGATCCTATGACCTTCCTGCCAACCAATGGACCAAAGAATATTTTCTAGCCAATGCGCCAAAGGGGTATTTCTTGGCATGGAATCGACACCAAATCCTTTTGATTTGGAAATATTCCAATCAACCCAAATCCCAACAGCTTGCGGGCTCAAACCTAGGAATGTTGGATCCCAATTCTTATAATAAGGTCGAACACCAGTGAGCCAAGATATTATTTTTTTCACGAATGTGAGAGTTAATACTTGTAAGGGAACATTCTTTTTACAATATTTATGTATATTAATTATTGTATCCCTCTTAGTGGATGGTAAAGAGGAGAGAGATAATTCCATAGGATTTTGGAGGCCATTGTGCTACAACAACGTAGAAGACCAACTATTGAAATTGAACATATTGTTGTAATTTTCTCATTTCCATCATAATTGAAGAGGCCACTCCATTGTAAGCAGACCTAGAGACATAGCCCACACTAGGTAAACTTTGTTATCAATCTCGTTGTGTTATTCTTATTTATTTGTTGCATATTATTTCTTCTCACATTATCTTTATGTGTTTACTTTTGTTGTGATGCAAACCCCTATGGGCTCGCTCGACCTCTCAGTCTAGGATCAAATCTCATAGGATTTGAATTGGCTCTCGGGATCCCATAGACCCATGTTTTTACTTCACCCACAGGCTGCTAAAAAAATAGCTGCATGAAATTCAAATCCACAAGGGTCCTTTTACTGTTGTCGACTCATGCATGGAACCACTACTTAGGACCAAGCGCTTAGTGAAAGGGTTTTTTGATGCTTTTGGACTCTGACGCTCCAGAGTTCCTTCGCTCCAAACCTCAACAAATGACTTATACTGAATAACCGAACCACCAAACTCTCGAAGATCTCAAGGATCAACGATCCATTCTCCTCCTCTAGATCAATGGTCTACATTTACTCTGGGCTTCAAGGCTCCAAGGGAAATTACCAAATGTGATCACCGAACAAATTCACTAAAGTTTCTACCGGTTGAATCCGGTCATAAAGAGACTTTGAACAACAGGTGTAGGTATTACCCTATCCTTCCACTTTTTTAAATGTCAAGGTTAATACTTGATCGCACGATGGATGGGGATCCACCTCCCTTGCACCATCTGCGGCTGACAATGAATTCAGTACTCTAGGATTCAAGGATTCTCTGCTCTAAACCACAACGACCAAATTCTACTGGAGTGCCAAAATATCGAATGACATGGGGATCCAACGGTCCCAATATCATATGATCAATGGTTAACAAAACTTGTGGAACTATGGTACTCTAGAGTTCTGTCACTCCCAAAAACTATGGCTAAAAATCCCAAAGGATGAATCTTCGAACTATCAAAATTATTGGGGATATACGCTTGATGCTTCCCTCCTAATATACGATTGAAGTTTGTGGGTAATATTAATGGTTCACAGGAAGTTCAGGATCCGAACATGAAAATTGGACCGTCAATTCCTTCCAAAGTATTTCTAGGGTTCTTTGGAATTCACCCAGGGACTTTGATCTCACTATTTCTCCTGATATTTTTACCCTTAAAATTTTATGGGTCGGTGCACTCCTTTTTCTAACTCTCCTGATATTGGGACTTTAAAAATTTGTCTGTGCACTCCTTGCACTTTCTCTGTGCATAATTGCATTGTCTCTCCTGATATTTTGAACCTGTAGAAGGTTCGTCCTCAAGACACTTTGTGCTAGCACTGTGCACTCCGTGCATGAAGACTACTGTTAGGTTATGAAAAAGGTATAAATATCTTCCTTTTTCCCACATTTCATGATATCATATTGATTGACTTTTCGATTAGTTAGGAGCAAATAGAATAGAAAATGGATAATATACTCTTTACCATTATTGTTGAAGTTATATTACATAGATCCTAAAATATGATTGGAATTGTCTGGTTTTATTATAGGATTGGTTAAATATTGTCAAACCCAAGATAGCAAAGGAAATCTTGAAGATACACAAGTTATTGGAGGTTGAAGACTTTATGGCGCAAGGCAGTTTTGAAGATGATCGAGTTTCTTATATTGTAACTTTATAATAGTAAAGAAATCCTGAGGATCTCTCGATCCTCAGGATAGCTTAATTTACCCAGATTATTGTAATATATAAGGGGTAAATAGATATTGAAAAGATATAGAAGAATTGCATCCAAGAACTCAGAACTTATAATTGCTATGCGTTAGCAGTTTTTGTAAAATGCTGTACCAGCTATGAAATTAATAAAAGTGTTGAGCAGTTTTACCATTTCTATATACTGAATTTCAAATAGAAGTGCTTCTAAGGACCAAGGGCCCAGTCTAAAGGAGCTATTGTTTGACCTGTAATTGTATCAGTTCAATTTTTGTTTTGTGATTCGATTCTCTTTTACATAAGTTATGAATGCATCAGTGTGTTGATGATTTTATGTCAATTGCAAGAGATAGATATTTCCTTAAGCAATAGATGATTGTTGTTCCAATTCCCATTACTGAGATTTGATGCGTGATAGTTCCTCATAAGTTCACATTTACTTAGTTTACATTTTCTGTTCCTTTTACTTAGTTTAAATTTGTTGTTCCTTTTACTTAGTTTACATTTGTTGTTCCTTTCCATTAGAATATAGTTGTTGTTCCTTTCAATAGAAGTACGATTGATGTCTCTTTTCAATTAGATTATAGTCTTTGTTTCTTTCCATAGATAGAGTAATTCGCCTTTTTCTTTCCAGCAATTGGATTCATAATAATAGTCATTTCCGCAAGTCTTTATTTAGATTCAATTACTGCTCTTAAAATGAATTCAATAGATTAATTAATTCCTTTCCATTGCATATCTTTAGATTTCAATTCTTAGAATCTTTAATGAATGTTTGAGGAAATTGATTGTTGATAAACTCAGATTTTCTTTCACTACATGATTTTAGCCTCTACGAGCTATCTGCATAGACTTTGCCGATATTCTTTGAGATAAAAGATGAATCATCGGGTTGATAAATTAATGTTAAACTAAGGTTGTTTTTAGACATGTTTAGACCCAACATTTTGGCATCATTGCTAGGGAAGAATGTCAAAGGTAGCATAGATTGTTCCTCTGGAGGATGAGGTATTGAAGACGGAAGGTAAGAACCTACGCAAGCAATAAGTAAGATGATTATGCGAGCGCCTACCTCCAACTTACGCAGTAAGAGGTTGCATAGGTGTTTTTCTTTCTTGATTTTCTTTTTTTGTGTGAAGTGTGTATGACTAAGAAGAAAGATCTTGAAAAACCAAAACCCCCACCAAAAATTACCAAAGCCCAGGGCTTGGGGCTCCCTGGAAGAAGCACTTTCATAGATGACATCATCTGAAAGGCAGAATCTCAAGCTTCGATTGGACTTAGAAAAGGATCTACCCGAATCCCTCAGGTGGTAGTTTCACCAACTACAACCCACATTGATATTCATAGGAAAACTGAAGGGACTGAGCAAAGCTTTCACACCACAGATCTTCCACCCCTCAACCCTTTAGAAGAGGGAAAATCTTGTAACCTGGAGGAAGGAGAAGGAGAAACCAGTGGGATAGCTAAGACAGACCCACCACCCAATCCTGAATCTCCTGTGAAAGAAGAAGGCATACCCGAAATCCCAGATAGAGGGAGTGCAATCAAATTCCCTAAGGGATTGGATAACCAACCAATTCAAATAAAATTTCTGGATCAAGAAATCCATGAAGCTTTCTGACATATTTTCGATCAAATGGCACAACCAAATCCACAACGTCTCCAGACTTCCACTTTGGAATATCCGATAGTTGATCTAATCACCAATGCCCCCATGAAGGAAATTCCCCTACAAAACCTACCAAACTTTCATGGATTAATCTCAGAAGACCCAGACACATTCTTATTTGAATTTGATATCCTATGTAGAGGGTATGATTACACCTCTGAACACCAAAAATTAAAATTGTTCCCCTCCACTTTGAAAGGAGTAGCTTTATGCTGGTTCATGGGATTAGGGGGAGGAACTATAAAATCATGGGATGGGATGAAATAGGCCTTATTAACAAAATATCAGGATTATTGTAGAACTAGAGACTTAAAAGATGAAATCTTTCAAATGATTTCAAAAGAAAATGAATCATTAGAAGAATATGTTGAGATATTTCAATATAATTTACAAAGATTGTTAGAAAAACAGGACCGTGGAGCAATAAAATAAAACAAATGTGGAAACAAAACACAGAAGATACACAATACAATAGAGACACAGATTTACGTGGTTCACCCAGTGTGGGCTACATCCATCGGAGAAATTGCCAGGTCCTTCCTTTATTATTATCCAACATATGAAGGGATACAACCTACAACAAACCCGCTGTAACTTCATCTTCTTTCCCTCACAATATCCTATCTTAGAATACAATATTCTCCCTCAACCATAGTTGCGATACATTTCCCTCATAAAAGAGAGTTTCCTTCTAGGGCAAAAAACCCTAACATAATCTCTATCGTTAGATCTGCGACCTTATAATGAACGGTCGAGATTTATAATGAAATTACAATACACATTTACAAGGCAATTTTTCCTTCAAGGGCTTCGCCCCTGAACCCCTACTGGGGGCCCACTTTCCCCCAGACCCCCCATCCAAGGGGATAGCCCCCCCGGACCCCGTAGAGGGGGTACCCCCGTCTTCACTCCCCCACATGGAAGAGTGTACATACTTATGGGGTGTAAATACTTCATGGGGTATAGACATGGATGAAAGTAAAAGACGTCTGAATCAGGAAGATAATCAGGCTCCACAACCAACAAAGATCACCCTATGGCACGTTACCAGGTGAAGTACTTAAGGTAACCCTGATTAAGGGTATGAAAGATGAATGGGTAGAAATGTTGAATTTAATGGGGAAGGGTGACATTTATCAAGAAATTTATGATGACATCGTCCTATTATGCATCAGGTGCTCAAGAGAAAGCTCACGGACCGGATCAAGGATGGGTATCTCCCTCACCAGAAATAACAATATTACCAGTGGGGGTGTTACGAGAGATGAAGTTGGTAATCTCTTAGAAAACTTCAAAACATATATTTTGAGCACTCTGAATACACAATTGGATGTATTGTAGGCCAAACAAAAAAAAAAAGAAGAAGAACAAATGTTGGCCATATTTTTCCACATGTGCAGAAGAAAACATGGTCCAAGGGATTGCCCTTTGGACGTGGTCTGGGTTTGCACTATCTATGCCAAGGATCACGACACAGAACAGTTCCCATCGCTTCCTGGACTGAAAGATTTCTTTAGAGAGGTAGAAGAAGAAACATAGCCATTATATCTGATGGCTCAACATCGTCAATGGCAGAATCAACCTCCAAATACACTGCAGGACCCTTCCTCTTTCTTCTCTGGATAGTATAATTAGCAGCAAGCTCCTGGTAGCACATGGCAGGTTCAACCATTTACTAATAAGAACTAGCAGCCCCAACAATACCCACCTGCAAATCCCACTTGGCAAAACCAGCCCGCTGCAAATCCTACCTAGTAGAATCAGCCAACTGCAATTTCCACTTGGCCTAACTCACAATATCCCACTTCATCTTGGAAAAAATTAAACAACAACATCTACCCTTCATAGTGGCCCAACATGACTACCCAAAACCCAAATTGGAATCAGAATTGGTAGTGCCCCATGGGCATAAACAACCAACCCATGGGAATGGCCCCTCAAACTCAACCTACGCTACAAGAACCACTCCAATTGCCCCAAAATCCCTAATCATAATTGCGGCCTCAACTACCAGCCCAACCTCACCCAAATCCAAATAACATACCATCTCAGCTCATCTAGATTATGGATAATGGGGAAGAAGAGACCAGCTCGGTAGGGTGCAACGAACTACGGTTGAGATCGCGACGAATAATATCTCCTAAAGAAAATAATGTTTTTCAGGAGCAAGAGAGTGAAAAACAACTAACAATAACACCTTTGACTATGGTATTAACAGAAGAAATCGAGCAGGGGGGAAACACAGTCGAATCGCAAGATCCTGATAAGGATAAAACGCCCTCCCCTATGTTCCCTAAAAGATTAATGATCGAAAAACTGACCGTATATCCCAACTTCGACATTGTAGGGGAACTCAAGAATTTATATATCAATATTCCACTCCTGCAAGCTCTTCAGGACATCCCAATCTATGCAAAAATGATCAAGGAGCTATGTGGGAGAAATCCCATCAGAAAAATTAAAAATCCATCATCAACAGTTTGTGTGGTAGGAGCCTTGTCTGATCTAATTTTAGGTAGAAAAGAACCGGTCAAATATGAAGATCCGGGGAATCCCATAGTGATAGTTCAGATCCAAGGCTATTCTTTTCCCAATACACTAGTTGATTTGGGAGCATCCATCAACATCCTGACTATGGAAACCTACAATACTCTGGGTTTTAACTCCTTCGAACCCACCGCAATAATGTTGCAGTTGGAATATAGATCGATAGTTCGACCAGTTGGCACATTACATGATATAGCCATCTCCGTCGACTCTTGGGAATATCCGGTGGACTTCCACATCATCAACCCAAGAACTAGACTTGAAGAGCATCCATTGATACTGGGCAGGCCATGGATTGCAACAACAGATGCATACATAGGATGTCGAGTGGGTAATATGACAATCACTAGAGGGGGTATCACAAAGAACCTCATTTTATATCCTCCTACTAAACCAAGTCCAACTTTCGTATACCCACAATTTCCACCACAGCGATACCCAGAGAGGGATTTACAAGCCCCTCTTACGTAGGAAGAAGCCCTCAGACTTAAAAACAAACTAGAGAATGGCATAATCAGTGGGTTTATCAATAGTGCAGCCACCATGGGCAACCCGACCTGCCAGATGCTCCAAGTTGTTCTAGACTGTGAAGCACAGGGAGATCTGCTAGAAGATTTAATGGAACAACAAATTCCAACTACAACCGTTCATAACAGAAAACCCGTTGAGATTGCACCAGGGAGGTGTCTAAACATCAATGCCAATTTAGATGGATAACAGCAACAAAATCTAACTCAAGTCCTCTCCAAATACCAGCAGGCTTTTTCATGGGAATATTCTGATATGAAAGGTATTGATCTGCAACTCTGCACACACCACATTTATGTTGAAAAATATGCTCGGCCTATTCGACAGCCACAGAGAATATCGAATCCTCACCTCAGGGATATCATTAAAGAAGAATTACAAAAGTTGTTGGATGTAGATTTTATATATCCCATCTCAAATAGTCGATGGGTTTCCCCATTAGTGATCATCCCAAAGAAAAATGTGAAATGGAGAATCTGTGTTGACTACAGGGAACTTAACAAAGCCACTCAAAAAGACCACTTTCCTTTTCCTTTCATTGATCAGGTCTCGGATACTTTGGCAAAGAAATTATTTTCTTTCCTAGATGGTTTTAGTGGGTACAATCAGATTCATATTGCCCCAAAAGATCAAGATAAAACTACATTCACGTTCCCCTGGGGAACTTTTGCATACAGATTATTACCCTTTGGACTTTGTAACGCTCCAGCCTCTTTTCAAAGGGCTATTTTGAGCATATTCAATGATTTGATCAGCGAAGGACTTGAAGTCTATATGGATGATTTCACTCCTTATGGAAACGACTTCGATCAGGCACTAAATAACCTAAAGAAAATACTAGAGCGGTGCATTGTGACCAGGTTATGTTTAAGCCATGAAAAGTGTCACATGATGATGAAAGAAGGTGTGGTACTAGGGAATTACATCTTTGTAGATGGAATTAGGGTATATCCAACAAAAATAGAGGTAATCCTTAATCTACCTACACGACACACACAAATTGAGGTAATTAGTTTCCTTGGTGCTTCAGGATACTATCGTAGATTTATGGAAATTTTTGCAAGAACCGTTGCACCTTTACATGCTTTGACTGGTAATGTAGAATTTCAGTGGTCTGACAAGTGTGATGTGGCATTTGCAGGACTCAAGAAGTTGATCTCGACAACACTGGTGTTAAGGGGGGGAAATTGGAAAATATATTTTCACATCTCCACTGATGCATCAGATATTTCCATAGGCATTGTCCTCGGACAGGAGGAGGACAAGAAACCCTACGCCATTTATTTTATTAGCAAGAATCTTAATCCAGCTGAACTTAATTATACAGTAACAGAGAAAGAGTTTTCAACTGTTATACATGCCATCAATAAATTTCGTCATTATATAACATGCTATCTGGTCATTCTGTATACTGATCATTCTGATATCATATATCTAGCTAATAAACCAATTACTAATGGATGAGTCACTTGATGGTTGTTGCTATTGCAGGAATTTGATATCACCAT
>JASDQU010689991.1:22222-47825 GCA_032191745.1 Picea mariana
TTACTTTGGATCTCAAATTCTTTAATTACTAGTTTTCTTCTTAAAAATGTATGAAATAGATGAAATACAAAAAATGGAGAAAAAAAATAAAATACTCACACACAATCCACAAATAAATAGAATATATAACTTGGGAAACCAAATATAGGATAAAATTGATCTAGAAGGTGAGGTCACTCTTCTCTATTTTCTTCAAATGCAAGTACAAACAAAGAGGCATTCTTTATGGACTTTCCTTTTCCATTGTGGAATGCATGGCTTCTACATAATCTCTCCTCATATGTTATGCTCTCAAAATACCACTCCTAGGTTCTCTTCTCAACTATGGAACAAACACAGTGCTAAATAATGAAACCCCTTCTCCTCCTAGTAGCCCGATGATCTAGGAGGATCCAAAATACATAAAAATTCAAAGGTCTCAAAACTCAAAGAAAAGGTCAAGATGAAGAAGAGATCAACTAGATATTTTTGATACCACTTGAACAGGATCAAACAAACTTTGTATGAGAAAGATATCATGTTCTGAAGTTTTTTTAAAATGGGAAAAAACAAGGATAGAGGTGACACGTGGTAGTCCCATAGGAGGACACATGGAATCCATACAAAGTGACACATGGAAGCTGTATAAGACACATGGCGAGTTTATTAGTGGACATGTGGCAAAGGCATGACATGGTAGAGAGGTGGCATCTGAGATGGCAAGTGATGTGGCATCCGAGTTGGCAAGTGACATGGAATCTAAGCTAGTTGGTGACATGGTGTGGACCAATCAAAGGTTTCCATGTGGTATCTTTTGATTGGATAATAAGGTTCTATACCAAATAAGAAAATGGGTGGTCGGTTGGGATCGAACCCCCAACCTCCTACCTACGGGTGCAACGTTTTCACCAACAAACCAATGACTAAGCTTGGTAAACAACACTAAAACAACCTATATTTACATTTGGTTACAACAAATATTCCAAATATGGGAGGTCCAAAAGTTTGACCCTATGACCTTCTCGCCAACCAATGGACCAAAGAATATTTGCTAGCCAATGCGCCAAAGGGGTATTTCTTGGCATGGAATCGACACCAAATCCTTTTGATTTGGAAATATTCCAATCAACCCAAATCCCAACAGCTTGCGGGCTCAAACCTAGGCATGTTGGATCCCAATTCTTATAATAAGGTCGAACACCAGTGCGCCAAGATATTATTTTTTTCACGAATGTGAGAGTTAATACTTGTAAGGGCACATTCTTTTTACAATATTTATGTATATCAATTATTGTATCCCTCTTAGTGGATGGTAAAGAGGAGAGAGATAATTCCATAGGATTTTGGAGGCCATTGTGCTACAACAACGTAGAAGACCAACTATTGAAATTGAACATATTTTTGTAATTTTCTCATTTCCATCATAATTGAAGAGGCCACTCCATTGTAAGAAGACCTAGAGACATAGCCCACACTAGGTAAACTTTGTTATCAATCTCGTTGTGTCATTCTTATTTATTTGTTGCATATTATTTCTTCTCACATTATCTTTATGTGTTTACTTTTGTTGTGATGCAAACCCCTATGGGCTCGCTCGACCTCTTAGTCTAGGATCAAATCTCATAAGAGTTGAATTGGCTCTCGGGATCCCATAGACCCATGTTTTTACTTCACCCACAGGCTGCTAAAAAAATAGCTGCATGAAATTCAAATCCACAAGGGTCCTTTTACTGTTGTCGACTCATGCATGGAACCACTACTTAGGACCAAGCGCTTAGTGAAAGGGTTGTTTGATGCTTTGGGACTCTGACGCTCCAGAGTTCCTTCGCTCCAAACCTCAACAAATGACTTATACCGAATAACCGAACCACCAAACTCTCGAAGATATCAAGGATCAACGATCCATTCTCCTCCTCTAGATCAATGGTCTACATTTACTCTGGGCTTCAAGTCTCCGAGGGAAATTACCAAATGTGATCACCGAACAAATTCACTGAAGTTTCTACCGGTTGAATCCGGTCATAAAGAGACTTTGAACAATAGGTGTAGGTATTACCCTATCCTTCCACTTTTTCAAATGTCAAGGTTAATACTTGATCGCATGATGGATGGGGATCCACCTCCCTTGCACCATCTGCGACTGACAATGAATTCAGTACTCTAGGATTCAAGGATTCTCCGCTCTAAACCACAACGACCAAATTCTACTGGAGTGCCAAAATATCGAATGACATGGGGATCCAACGGTCCCAATATCATATGATCAATGGTTAACAAAACTTGTGGAACTATGGTACTCTAGAGTTCTGTCACTCCCAACAACTATGGCTAAAAATCCCAAAGGATGAATCTTCGAACTATCAAAATTATTGGGGATATACGCTTGATGCTTCCCTCCTGATATACGATTGAATTTTGTGGGTAATATTAATGGTTCACAGGAAGTTCAGGATCCGAACATGAAAATTGGACCGTCAATTCCTTCCAAAGGATTTCTAGGGTTCTTTGGACTTCACCCAGGGACTTTGATCTCACTATTTCTCCTGATATTTTTACCCTTAAAATTTTATGGGTCGGCGCACTCCTTGTTCTAACTCTCCTGATATTGGAACTTTAAAAATTTGTCTGTGCACTCCTTGCGCTTTCTCTGTGCATAATTGCATTGTCTCTCCTGATATTTTGAACCTGTAGAAGGTTCGTCCTCAAGACACTTTGCGCTAGCACTGTGCACTCCATGCATGAAGACTACTGTTAGGTTATGAAAAAGGTATAAATATCTTCCTTTTTCCCACATTTCATGATATCATATTGATTGACTTTTCGATTAGTTAGGAGCAAATAGAATAGAAAATGGATAATATACTCTTTACCATTATTGTTGAAGTTATATTACATAGATCCTTAAATATGATTGGAATTGTCTAGTTTTATTATAGGATTGGTTAAATATTGTCAAACCCAAGATAGAAAAGGAAATCTTGAAGATACGCAAGATATTGGAGGTTGAAGACTTTATGGCGCAAGGCAGTTTTGAAGATGATCGAGTTTCTTATATTGTAACTTTATAATAGTAAAGAAATCCTGAGGATCTCTCGATCCTCAGGATAGCTTAATTTACCCAGATTATTGTAATATATAAGGGGTAAATAGATATTGAAAATATATAGAAGAATTGCATCCAAGAACTCAGAACTTAGAATTGCTATGCGTTAGCAGTTTTTGTAAAATGTTGTACCAGCTATGAAATTAATAAAAGTGTTGAGTAGTTTTACCATTTATATATACTGAATTTCAAATAGAAGTGCTTCTAAGGACCAAGGGCCCAGTCTGAAGGAGATATTGTTTGACCTGTAATTGTATCAGTTCAATTTTTGTTTTGTGATTCGATTCTCTTTTACAGAAGTTAAATGAATGCATCAGTGTGTTGATGATTTTATGTCAATTGCAAGAGATAGATATTTCCTTAAGCAATAGATGATTGTTGTTCCAATTCCCATTACTGAGATTTGACGCGTGATAGTTCCTCATAAGTTCACATTTACTTAGTTTACATTTTCTGTTCCTTTTACTTAGTTTACATTTGTTGTTCCTTTTACTTAGTTTACATTTGTTGTTCCTTTCCATTAGAATATAGTTGTTGTTCCTTTCAATAGAAGTACGATTGATGTCTCTTTTCAATTAGATTATAGTCTTTGTTTCTTTCCATAGATAGAGTAATTCGCTTTTTTCTTTCCAGCAATTGGATTCATAATAATAGTCATTTCTGCAAGTCTTTATTTAGATTCAATTACTGCTCTTAAAATGAATTCAATAGATTAATTAATTCCTTTCCATTGCACATCTTTAGATTTCAATTCTTAGAATCTTTAATAAATGTTTGAGGAACTTGATTGTTGATAAACTCAGATTTTCTTTCACTACACGATTTTATCCTCTACGAGCTATCTGCATAGACTTTGCTGATATTCTTTGAGATAAAAGATGAATCATCGGGTTGATAAATTAATGTTAAACTAAGGTTGTTTTTAGACATCTTTTGACCCAACATTTTGCCGTCGTTGCTCTGGAGGATGATGTATTGAATACGGAAGGTAAGAACCTACGCAAGCAATAAGTAATATGATTATGCCAGCGCCTACCTCCAACTTACGCAATAAGAGGTTGCATAGGTGTTTTTCTTTCTTGATTTTCTTTTTTTTGTGTGAAGTGTGTATGACTAAGAAGAAAGATCTTGAAAAAACAAAACCCCCACCAAAAATTACCAAAGCCCAGGGCTTGGGGCTCCCTAGAAGAAGCACTTTCATAGACGACATCATCTGAAAGGCGGAATATCAAGCTTCGATTGGACCTAGAAAAGGATCTACCCGAATCCCTCAGGTGGTAGTTTCACCAACTACAGCCCACATTGATATTCATAGGAAAACTGAAGGGACTGAGCAAAGCTTTCACAGCATAGATCTTCCACCCCTCAACCCTTTAAAAGAGGGAAACTCTTGTAACCTGGAGGAAGGAGAAGGAGAAACCAGTGGGATAGCTAAGACATACCCACCACCCAATCCTGAATCTCCTGTGAAAGAAGAAGGCATACCCGAAATCCCAGATAGAGGGAGTGTAATAAAATCCCCTAAGGGATTGGATAACCAACCAATTCAAATAAAATATCTGAATCAAGAAATCCATGAAGCTTTCTGACATATTTTTGATCAAATGGTACAACCAAATCCACAACGTCTCCAGACTTCCACTTTGGAATATCTGATAGTTGATCTAATCACCAATGCCCCCATGAAGGAAATTCCCCTACAAAACCTACCAACCTTTCATGGATTAATCTCAGAAGACCCAGGCACATTCTTATTTGAATTTGATATCCTATGTAGAGGGTATGATTACACCTCTGAACACCAAAAATTAAAATTGTTCCCCTCCACTTTGAAAGGAGCAGCTTTATGTTGGTTCATGGGATTAGGGGGACGAACTATAAAATCATGGGATGGGATGAAATAGGCCTTATTAACAAAATATCAAGATTATTGTAGAACTAGAGACTTAAAAGATGAAATCTTTCAAATGATTTCAAAAGAAAATGAATCATTAGAAGAATATGTCGAGATATTTCAATATAATTTACAAAGATTGTTAGAAAAATAGGACCGTGGAGCAATAAAATAAAACAAATGTGGAAACAAAACACAGAAGATACACAATACAACAGAGACATAGATTTACGTGGTTCACCCAGTGTGGGCTACATCCACCAGAGAAATTGCCAGGTCCTTCCTTTATTATTATCCAACATATGAAGGGATACAACCTACAACAAACCCGCTGTAACTTCATCTTCTTTCTCTCACAATATCCTATCTTAGAATACAATATTCTCCCTCAACCATAGTTGCGATACATTTCCCTCATAAAAGAGAGTTTCCTTCTAGGGCAAAAAACCCTAACATAATCTCTATCGTTAGATCTGCAACCTTATAATGAACGGTCGAGATTTATAATGAAATTACAATACACATTTACAAGGCAATTTTTCCTTCGAGGGCTTCGCCCCTGAACCCCTGCTGGGGGCCTGCTTTCCCCCAGACCCCCTAGCCAGGGGGATAGCCCCCCCGGACCCCATAGAGGGGGTACCCCCCGTCTTCACTACCCCATGTGGAAGAGTGTACATACTTATGGGGTGTAAATACTTCATGGGGTATAAACATGGCTGAAAGTAAAAGACCTCTAAATCAGGAAGATAATCAGGCTGCACAACCAACAAAGATCACCCTATGGCACGTTACCAGGTGAAGTACTTAAGGCAACCCTGATTAAGGGTATGAAATATGAATGGGTAGAAATGTTGAATTTAATGGGGAAGGGTGACATTTATCAAGAAACTTATGATGACATCATCCTATTATGCATCAGGTGCTCAAGAGAAAGCTCAAAGACCAGATCAGGGATGGGTATTTCCCTCACTAGAAATAGCAATATTACTAGTGGGGGTGTTATGAGAGATGAAGTTGGTAATCTCTTAGAAAACTTCAAAACATATATTTTGAGCACTCTAACTACACAATTGGATGTATTGTAGGCCAAACAGAAAAAAACAGAAGAAGAACAAACGTTGGCCATATTTTTACACATGTGCAGAAGAAAACATGGTCCAAGGGACTACCCTTTGGAAATGGTCTGGGTTTGCACTATCTATGCCAAGGATCACGACACAGAACAATTCCCATCGCTTCCTGGACTGAAAGATTTCCTTAGAGAGGTAGAAGAAGAAACATAGCCATTATATCTGATGGCTCAGCATCGTCAATGGTAGAATCAACCTCCAAATACACTGCAGGACCCTTCCTCTTTCTTCTCTGGACAGTATAATTAGCAGCAAGCTCCTCGTAGCACATGGCAGGTTCAACCATTTACTAATAAGAACTGGCAGCCCCAACAATACCCACCTGCAAATCCCACTTGGCAAAACTAGCCCGCTGCAAATCCTACCTAGTAGAATCAGCCAACTGCAATTTCCACTTGGCCTAACTCACAATATCCCACCTCATCTTGGAAAAAATTAAACAACAACATCTACCCTCCATAGTGGCCCAACATGACTACCCAAAAACCAAATTGGAATGAGAATTGGTAGTGCCCCATGGGCATAAACAACCAACCCATGGGGATGGCCCCTCAAACTCAACCTACGCTACAAGAACCACTCCAATTGCCCCAAAATCCCCAATCACAATTGCGGCCTCAACTACCAGCCCAGCCTCACCCAAATCCAAATAACAGACTAGCTCAACTCGTCTAGATTATGGAGAATGGGGAAGGAGAGACCAGCTCGGTAGGGTGCAATGAACTACGGTTGAGATCGCGACGAATAATATCTCCTAAAGAAAATAACATTTTTCAAGAGCAGGTGAGTGAAAAACAACTAGCAATAACACCTTCGACTATGGTAATAACAGAAGAAATCGAGCAGGGAGGGAACACAGTCGAATCGCAAGATCCTGATAAGGATACAACGCCCTCCCCTCCATTCCCTAAAAGATTGATGATCAAAAAACTGACCGTATATCCCAACTTCGACATTGTAGGGGAACTCAAGAATTTATATATCAATATTCCACTCCTGCAAGCTCTTCAGGACATCCCAATCTATGCAAAAATGATCAAGGAGCTATGTGGGAGAAATCCCATCAGAAAAATTAAAAATCCATCATCAATAGTCTACGTGGTAGGATCCTTGTCTAATCTAATTTTAGGTAGAAAAGAACCGGTCAAATATGAAGATCCGAGGAATCCCATAGTGATAGTTCAGATCCAAGGCTATTCTTTTCCCAATACACTAGTTGATTTGGGAGCAGCCATCAACATCCTGACTATGGAAACCTACAATACTCTGGGTTTTAACTCCTTCGAACCCACCGCAATAATGTTGCAGTTGGAAGATTGATCGGTAGTTCGACCAGTTGGCACATTACATGATATAGCCATTTCCGTCGACTCTTGGGAATATCCGGTGGACTTCCTCATCATCAACCCAAGAACTGGACTTGAAGGGAATCCATTGATACTGGGCAGGCCATGGATTGCAACAACAGATGCGTACATAGGATGTCGAGTGGGTAATATGACAATCACTAGAGGGGGTATCACAAAGAACCTCATTTTATATCCTCCTACTAAACCAAGTCCGACTTTCGTATACCCACAATTTCCACCACCGAGATACCCAGAGAGGGATTTACGAGCCCCTCTTACGTAGGAAGAATCCCTCAGACTTAAAAACCAACTAGAGGATGGCATAATCAGTGGGTTTATCAATAGTGCAGCCACCATGAGCAACCCGACCTGCCAGATGCTCCAAGTTGTTCTGGACTGTGAAGCACAGGGAGACCTGCTAGAAGATTTAATGGAACAACAAATTCCAACTACAACCGTTCATAACAACAAACCCGTTGAGATTACACCAGGGAGGTGTCTAAACATCAATGCCAATTTAGATGGACAACAACAACAAAATCTAACTCAAGTCCTCTCCAAATACCAGCAGGTTTTTTCATGGGAATATTCTGATATGAAAGGTATTGATCTGCAACTCTGCACACACCACATTTATGTTGAAAAAGATGCTCAGCCTATTCGACAGCCACAGAGAATATTGAATCCTCGCCTCAGGGATATCGTTAAAGAAGAATTACAAAAGTTGTTGGATGTAGATTTTATATATCCCATCTCAAATAGTCGATGGGTTTCCCCATTAGTGATCGTCCGAAAGAAAAATGTGAAATGGAGAATCTGTGTTGACTACAGGGAACTTAACAAAGCCACTCAGAAAGACCACTTTCCTTTGCCTTTCATTGATCAGGTCCCGGATACTTTGGCAAAGAAATTATTTTCTTTCCTAGATGGTTTTAGTGGGTACAATCAGATTCATATTGCCCCAAAAGATCAAGATAAAACTACATTCACGTTCCCCTGGGGAACTTTTGCATACAGATTATTACCCTTTGGACTTTGTAACGCTCCAGCCTCTTTTCAAAGGGATATTTTGAGCATATTCAGTGATTTGATCAGCGAAGGACTTGAAGTCTATATGGATGATTTCACTCCTTATGGAAACGACTTCGATCAGGCACTAAATAACCTAAAGAAAATACTAGAGCGGTGCATTGTGACCAGGTTATGTTTAAGCCACGAAAAGTGTCACATGATGATGAAAGAAGGTGTGGTACTAGGGAATTACATCTTTGTAGATGGAATTAGGGTAGATCCAACAAAAATAGAGGTAATCCTTAATCTACCTACATGACACACACAAATTGAGGTAATTAGTTTCCTTGGTGCTTCAAGATACTATCGTAGATTTATGGAAATTTTTGCAAGAACCGTTGCACCTTTACATGCTTTGACTAGTAATGTAGAATTTTAGTGGTCTGACAAGTGTGATGTGGCATTTGCAGGACTCAAGAAGTAGATCTCGACAACACCGGTGTTAAGGGGGGCAAATTGGAAAATATATTTTCACATCTCCACCGATGCATCAGATATTGCCATAGGCGTTGTCCTCGGACAAGAGGAGGACAAGAAACCCTACGCCATTTATTTCATTAGCAAGAATCTTAATCCAGCTGAACTTAATTATACAGTAACAAAGAAAGAGTTTTCAACTGTTATACATGCCATCAATAAATTTCGTCATTATATAACATGCTATCTGGTCATTCTGTATACTGATCATTCTGATATCATATATCTAGCTAATAAACCAATTACTAATGGATGAGTCACTTGATGGTTGTTGCTATTGCAGGAATTTGATATCACCATCAAATATCGACTCGAGAGAGAAAATATTGTCACAGACTTCCTATCCCGCATACCCAAAACAGACAACTCCTTAACAGTCGAAGATCGATTTCCAAACGAGCATCTATTTGTCGTTACTACAAAGCCACCTTGTTACGCTGATGTGGCAAATTACCTGGCAGCGAGAAGATTACCGACACATCTTTCATCTAGGGAAAGAAAACTGATCGTCCAGCGTAGCGCACGATTCGCCTGGATCAACAGATATCTCTTCCATACAGGAGTTGATCTCTAGATCTGCAGATGCGTACGAGATGACAAAATATATGACATGCTAAAGGCCAGACATGATGAGCCCTGTGGTGGGAATTTTGTAGATTGTAGGAATGGACACAAAATTTTGCAGATGAGCTATTATTGGCCCTCAATATTTAGAGACGCGAAGAAATATGTCCAGACCTGCGATAGTTGTCAACGGATGGGAAAATTGGGTCAGGCTGATGAAATGCCTTTGAAAGCACAAGTAGTTGCAGAACCATTTGAGAGATGGGCACTAGACTTCATTGGCCCCTTCAATATAAAGTCAAATTATAAGGCCTATATTCTAGTCGCAATGGACTACATGACTAAATGGGTAGAGGAAGAAGCCTTACTAAATGCAACAGAAGAAGTAGTCATCAAATTTATTTTTAAATTATTCGTACGCTATGGACTACCAAGAGAGGTAATTACTGATGGGGGGTCACAATTTACAGCTCATATAATCACCACCACCCTGGATAATTATCATATCAAACACAGAATTACTTCTCCGTACCATCCACAAGCAAATGGGAAAGTGGAAAGCACCAATAAAGTCCTGGAGGCAATCTTGACAAAGACTGTCTCAACAAACAGACAAAATTGGGCTTATGAGCTCCCAAATTCCTTATGTGCTTACCGCACAACATGTTGTAATACCACTGGCTACTCTCCTTATCACTTAGTCTATGGAAAATATCCCATCTTCCCAATCGAGTTTGAAATCAAGACTCTAAGGATGGCCCAGAAAATCAGATTGGATCTTACAAAAGCACATAAACAGTGCCTTCAACAACTCAATGAATTGGATGAAGCACGCCTCTCTGCTATAGAGTGCACAACCATTATTCAGCAATAGAGGATGACCTGGCATGAAAAGTATATCAAGAAAAAATCATTTAAAAAAGGTGATTGGGTTCTCCTCTATGATTCTAGATTTCAGGATTTTCCGGGAAAATTACAAACACGGTGGCTAGGACCATTTGAAATCAATGAAGTCCATGATAATGACACAGTCACGTTAAGTACCATCGACGGGTATGGATCTCTATTTTGGGTCAATGGACACCAGCTATGACTCTATCGCCAACTGCCCTCAAAAGAATCTTTCTACCAGGAAGTAAGTAAGGATCCTACCGTTCAAATTTTAGCTGGCTAGGAAGGTAATCCAACCACCCCAACTCCATAAATGTTGAATTCCATTGACACTGTACATATTGTATATAATTTTGTTTTCTGTAGATCTTATTTAGTTTTTTTATTATTTTTTACAGTCATCCGAGAAAATCAGAACTAGGGAGGATAACTGTAATAAATTCAATTAACACTCTTTTCTGTTACAAACTCCTAATTCACCTCATCACCCAAACCCTGTCTTTCGCAAAAAAATGAATGTGTCAAGATTCAGTAGCAGCAATTGGGCAACTGTAATGAAATTCATAACATTAACAAACCATCCACTACTTAACTTTGAAATAAACCAACTCATAAATGAATTTAGTTGATGACTAATCAACCTTGGATTCAAGCAAAACACATTTCTAGGTTTCTAAAAATTACCTATTCAGATGGTTAAAAATGGAACAATTGTTGTTCATTTTGTGCCCTTGTTGTTCCTTTCAATGGAACAATTGTTGTTCCTTTTGCGCGCTTAATGTTCCTTTGAACAGAACAATTTTTGTTCCTTTTGTGTGCCTGCTGCTCCTTTGAACAGAACAATTGTTTTTCCTTTTGTGCGCCAACTGTTCCTTTGAACGGAACAATTTATGTTCATTTTTGCATGCTTTCTATTCCTTTGAACGGAACAATTGTTGTTCCTTTTGCACGCCTATTGTTCCTTTGAACGAAACAATTGTTGTTCCTTTTTTGATGCAGGAGCATCGTAAACAAACAACCAAGCAAACAAGCGTGAAGGCGGAAGACAGCTGGAAGACCACCAACGCACGTTTTTGGAAATCTTTTTGAAGCATTAATGTAATGGTTAAAGGGAGGCGTACTTGCATATTGTAAATAGATCATGAGCGATTCGCTCTCATCTGTAGAAGGTAGAGGAATGTATGCATAGTTAATGAAAGTAGGTAGATTTGAATGATAGATTAGACAGTTTTAGGAGCAGGAGGGAAAATGGATATAGACACCCACGCATTTGTATCATAGTAGAATTAGAATATTATCATAGAGCAAAAGAAGAAGGAAGCTATAGCAGAAAGTTGTAGAGCAGAACCCATGTACAAAAGCTTTAAATTAATATATGAAGCTTTGAATCAGACTCATGGTGTTATGATGTTTTCTATTTATACATGGTGAATGGTATATTTATAGTGGTTTTATTCTCTCTATTATGCATTTGCTTTAATACTATGTGTATGTAGGATTTCATGTTGAATGTTTGAAGTTTGAGAGAGAGTGAATGAGTTTCAATTGTTTCTCTTCCTGAGTGAGAGAATTTCTTGCAAGGAGTGCAGTGAAACGTCCACAAAGTGTGCATTGACAAAGGTTATGAGTTTTATCTCAGGAAGCTCAAGAGGGATACCATTGTTCTCATTTCAGCAGAAGTGCAGAGGGAGCACAGGAGCCATGCAAGGTGTGCGCAGGCTAGTTGATACCTTAGAAGTTATTAACTAAGGTGGAAGAAAGGAAGACTGTTGTTGCGGAGGTGCACAGAGTCGAAAAATTAAATACTTTGAAGTATTTGAAAGTTTGCCGCAAGGAGTGCGTGCAGGGGTCCTTTTGAGACTTGAGTTGCAAGTGAAATCTCAGGAGGGTCGACACCTTTGAAAACATCCAAAGGGAGACGCATATTGAAAACATCACACAAAAGTTAAGTTCTAGTATAAGAACACTGGTTCATTTCACAAGAGTTGTCAAGGAGGAAGCGAGTGGTCGAAATTCTCCGTGGAGAACTCGAGAAGTCGTGATGATCGTAGGATCCAGAGGAGTTGCAGGTTGGATAAGGGTTGGATGAACCCATTTCATTGGTGTCAAGGATCAACAAGGACCGTCGATTGTGGTCAGTTTGGACCATTGGATATGAACAAGCAAGAACAACCTTGAGATCAGAAACCTCTTCGCTATATTGCGTATCGGGGTTTTAGAGGTTGGGAGGAGTCAGTTTGAACAATAAGAGTTGCGAAGTGGCGAGAGCTGAGATCTCGTGTGAATGGATGGCACATATGTTAGGTGGGGACCGCAAGGGTGACAGGTGGCGTACTTGTCACCAGGCAGAGTCAAACTTCGTTGACTATTTCGGGGTTTTGTAGGTTGGAGAGTCAGAAGCCTAGCATCAGGATTCGCAAAGATGCGAAGTCTGAAACTCCAAATCAATGAAAAGTCCCATAGGGGAGCCAGTCTTGCTTAGTGTGTTAGGGTTCGGTATTTCGACACTTTCAAAGACAGGAAATAGGGGTTCCTTGTTCTAGGATTCCTAAAATCATGAAACACGATATGGCTATGGAGGAAGATGCGGCCAACCATTTCGGTGAATCGGAATTTTGGGTTTTGGCAGTAGAGGGCTGAGAAAATCGACAATAGGGATCGTGAAATTGCGAGACCTGAAGTCTCGAATTAATGAAGGGTATGACGTTATTGTGGTCAAGGAGATTTGGGTTGGTGCCTGGTGTTTGTTCATGCAGGCTTAATTCATAAGGACCTGTGGATATGCCATGAGTGTATGAGATATTACCCGAAGGGAAATCTAAGAGTCAATCAGACTCAAGGGTAGATTTAGAACGATCCTGAGCGGACCTCGACCCAAGGGTTCAGGGTTTTGCAACAGTTGTGGTATCAGAGAACATAAAAAGTTATTTTCTTTCTGTAGTAGAGGAAAGAGAAACATTCTTAGCCATGTCACCGAGAAGAAGAGACAGGCCAATGCCAATGCCTGATCCAGCAGTGGAAAGAGAAATGCACAAGCTACGTGCTAGCCTTGATGCCATGGAGACAACACAGAGGCGCACAGTTAACGCTGGAGATATTAGCGAAGTTGAAAGTGAAAATGAAGCTGAACACGAAGGAGAAGAAGTTGTAGTCGAGGATGCTGTGCATGAATTCCTATTCAGGGCTGTTGCAAGGATAGGTGCCAAAGAAAAGATGGAGATTCCCATGTATGAGGGAAACTTAGATGTTGAAGAGCTTCTAGACTGGATTAGAACTCTGGATAAATACTTCGACTATGAGGATGTCGAGGAAGACAAGAAGGTCAAACATGTTGTCACAAGGCTTAAAGGGCATGCAACACTATGGTGGGATGAACTGCAGGCTGACAGAAACTGCAAAGGTAAGAAGAAAATCAAAAGTTGCGATAGAATGGTTGTGAAGATGAAAGCCAAATTCATACCCAAGGATTATCAAATTACTCTATTTCAGAGGATGTAGAATTTGAGACAGAAGTTGATGTCAGTGAAAGAATACACTGAAGAGTTATACAAGATAAACATCAGAGCAGGTCATCGAGAAAGCGATGATGAAGAGGTGGCTAGGTACATGAATGGTCTACGATATGACATTCAATATGAGATTAGAATGATTATCATTCGAAATGTGGAGGATGCTTATCAAATGGCTCTGAAAGCTGAAGAGAATCTAAGCCGAAAACAAGGTCAAAGAGGCCGAGATAGAAGTCAAGCCAGAAGCAAAACAATTGCCCAAGACAGGACTCAGAAATCTAAGGAAGAAGGGAAGAAACCTCAAACTCAACATGAGAGAGGAGGAAGCTCACAGAGAGGGAAGTATACTGATAGAAACACTTTTCCTCGAGCCAGAGGAAGAGGAAGAGGAAGAGGTGGTGAAGTGAAATGTTTTTTCTGTGGGAAAAACAGACATAAATCTTATGAGTGTCTAGATAGGAAGAAAGAAGATGGTGAAACTCACATTGCCGAAGCACAAAGATGGAATGTTGAGGTAGAAGATGTTGAGGGTGGAAGATCCTTGATGATGAGGAAAGTTCTCTTAATGCCAGAGAAGGAGGCAGAGAACCCAACCCAAAGGAATAGACTATTTCAAACTGCTTGCAAGACCAAAGACAGGGTATGGAAAGTCATCATGGACAGTGGTAATGCAAAAAATCTCGTATCTACAAAGATGTTAGAAAATTTGGAGCTAGAGATTATCGTACATCCAAGCCCATACAAAGTTTCGTGGCTACAAAAAGGACATCAGGTAAATGTCACTAAACAATGTTTAGTTGAATTTAAAATAGGAGGATATAAGGATGAAATATTATTTGATGTCATTCCCATGGATGTTTGTCATCTATTGCTGGGTAGACCATGGAAATATGATAGAAACATGATTCATGATGGGAGAAAGAACACATACACCCTAGAGAAGAATGGGAGAACTCACATGTTGTTTTCGATTAAGGATAAAGAAGTGAAGCTAGAGATAAGCAACACTGTACTTCTCATGAGTGGGAAGGAACTTCTTAATGAGGTTAAGAATAAGGGAGACACACAATTTTTTGTGGTCATGAAGCCTAGAATTGTTTTGACCAGTACGAGGATGGATGATTTACCATAGGAAATCCAGAAGTTGTTGGAAGAGTTCGCTGATATAGTAGTGGATGAACTACCCTATTTGTTGCCACCGATCAGGATTATAAGCCATCCCATTGATCTCATACCTAGAGCCAATTTACCAAAAAAATTAGCATATAGATTGACGCTACAGGAGAATGAGGAAGTTAAGAGATAGGTCCAGGATTTGATGGAAAAAGGATTGGTTCGAGAAATCTTGAGTCCATGTGTTGTTCCAACAGTGATTAGCCCAAAGAAAGATGGAAGCTGGAGAATGTGTACCGACTCAAGAGAAATCAATAAGATTACCATCAGATACAAGTTTCCATTGCTAAGGATGGATGACTTGATGGATTGCTTGAGTGGAGCAAGATTCTTTTCAAAGATTGATTTGAAAAGCGGGTATCATCAGATTCGAATGAGATAAGATGATGAATGGAAGACAACATTCAAGAAAAATGAAGGGTTGTATGAATGGCTTGTTATTCCATTTGGCTTAACAAATGCACCCAATGCTTTCATGATATTGACGAACGAAGTCCTGAAGGATTTCATTGGGAAATTCGTTATCTTATATCTTGATGATATATTGATTTTCAGCAAGATGGAAAAAGAACATTTGAAGCATTTAGCTACAGTGATGAGGAGATTACAGCAAGAGAAATTGCTGATAAACATGAAGAAATCATCATTTATGAGGACAAAACTCATTTACTTGGGTTTTGTTATCTTTGCAAATGAGTTGAATATGGATCCCGAAAAGGTAAATGCAATTAAGAATTGGACATCACCGAAAGGTGTGTTTGAAGTTTGAAGCTTCCATGGTTTAGCTATTTTCTACAGGAAATTCATCAAAAATTTTAGTGGGATTAGTGCACTGATGATGGATACGGTGAAGAAAAGACATAAATCTTTTCATTGGATAGAGGAAGTAGAAAAGAGTTTCAACCTGCTGAAGAAGAAGATCATAGAGCATCCAATTTTGGTTTTGCTGGATTTTAGCAAGACATTTTAGGTCAAGTGTGATGCGAGTGGGTTTGCAATTGGAGCGGTCTTAAGACAAGATGACAGATCGATCTCATACTTCAGTGAAAAATTGAATGAAGCAAAGATTAAATACCCAACATATGTCAAAGAATTTTATGCAGTCATACAAGCGTTGAAGAAATGGAGACATTATTTGGTTCCTAAAGAGTTTGTTTTGTACAACGATAATCACACTTTGCAAATCGTGACTCAATAGGAGAAGTTGAACCAAAATCATGCCAAATGGGTGGAATTCATGCAGAATTTTACTTTTGTGACTAAGCATATTTCTGGAACTGCTAACAAAGTTGTTGATGCTTTGAGCAGGAAATGTTTGCTTATGGAGTAATTTAGAGTCAAGACTTTGGGTTTTTATAACCTCAAAGAAATGTACAAGGATGACCCAGATTTTAAAGAAGTGTATGAGGCGTCTGACAATCTAGTTATCAGGGACATAAACCAATGGACCGAATATATGATCCAAGATGGATTGTTATTCAGGGGCAATGAGCTATGTATTCCAAAATGCTCCATGAGGGAGAATCTACTGAAAGAAAAACATAGTGGAGGATTGGCCGAACATTTTGGTCATGATAAAACGTTCTCAAAGTTGAATAACTCATATTATTGGCTAGGAATGAGGACAGATGTTAAGAAATTTGTGGAAAGATGCATGATTTGTCAACACACAAAAGGGAAAAGGCAGAACACAGAGTTATATCAGCCATTACCCATACTAAAGAGGTCGTGGGATGTAGTGAGCATGGATTTTATATTGGGAATGCCAAGCACACAAAGAGGGTGTGATTCAATCTTTGTGGTGGTAGAAAGATTTTCCAAGATGGAACATTTCATACCATGCCAGAAAACTAGTGAGCAACTCATATTGCAAACCTATTTTTCAAGGAAGTCGTCAGACTTCACGGCTTGCCAAGGAGTATTGTTTCAGATCGAGATACCAAGTTCGTAGGACATTTCTGGAGGACTTTATGGAAGAAGCTAGGGAAAATTTTGTCTTTTAGCTCAGCTTATCATCCTCAGACGGATGGACAAACAAAAGTTGTGAGCCGAAGCTTGGGAGATTTGTTGAGGAGCCTAGTGACTGAACACCACAGTTAGTGGGATCACATTCTGCCACAGACGGAATTTTATTATAATGATTCAATCAATAGAAGCAGAGGGTAGAGTCCATTCCAAATTATATATGGAATGAAGCCAAGGGGAGTTTTTGAATTGAAATATTCGGAACAAAATAAATTTAGAAGTGCTAGTGCAGAGGACTTTGCAGAAGCGATGAAGGAGATTCACAATCAAGTCAAGGAGCCATTGCAGAATTCAAATCAAGAATATAAGTGCAGAGTAGATCAACACAGGCGAGAACTTCACTTTGAAGTTGGTGATCTGATTCTTGCACATCTGAGGAAAGAAAGGTTCCCAAGGGGAACATATAACAAACTGAAAATGATAAAGATTGGACCATGCAGAGTCATGAAGAAGTTTGGGGCAAACTAATATGAGATTGAATTACCCTATGGGATTGGAATCTCACCGATATTCAATGTTGTGGATTTGTACCCTTACAAAACAGGAGCAGAAGATGAGAAGATAAAGGTTCAGTGGACCAAACAAATGCCTGTAGCTGAAAAACCACAGATGGAAAGTATAATTGACAAGAGAGTCAGCAGGAAGACCAGAAGAAAAGAGTATTTTGAATACTTGGTCAAATCGAAGGGACATTTAGTTGAATATGCTAGCTGGAAAGATGAAGCAAAAATTCAAAAGCATGGACAGACCGTGCAAGAGCTCATGAACAGGAGTTCATGAAAATTTTCAAGCAAGAGAGTATGATGCAAGAACATCATAAACAACCAGCCAAGCAAACGAGCATGAAGGAGGAAGACAGCTGGAAGACCACCAGCACACATTTTTGGAAATGTTTTTGAAGCATTAATGTAATGGTTAAAGGGAGGCATACTTTCATATTGTAAATAGATCATGAGCGATTCGCTCTCATCTGTAGAAGGTAGAGGCATCTATGCATAGTTAATGAAAGTAGGTATATTTGAATGATAGATTAGACAATTTTAGGAGAAGGAGAGAAAATGGATATAGACACCATCGCATTTGTATCATAGTAGAATTAGAACATTAGCATAGAGCATAAGAAGAAGGAAGTTGTAGCAGAAAGTTGTAGAGAAGAACCCATGTACATAATCTTTAAATTAATATATGAAGCGTTGAATCAGACTCATGGTATCATGATGTTTTCTATTTATACATGGAGAATGGTATATCTACAGTGGTTTTATTCTCTCTATTATGCATTTTCTTTAATACTATGTGTATGTAGGATTTTATGTTGAATGTTTGAAGTCTGAGAGAGAGAGAGAGAGAGTGAATGAGTTTCAATTGTTTCTCTTCCCGGGTGAGAGAATTTCCTACAAGGAGTGCAGTGAAACATCTACAAAGTGTGCGTTAACAAAGGTTCTAAGTTTTATCTCAGGAAGCTCAGGAGGGATACCATTTGTCTCATTTCAACAGAAGTGCAGAGGGAGCACAAGAGCCATTCAAGGTGTGCACAGGCTAGTTGAGACCTTAGAAGTTATTAACTAAGGTGGAAGAAAGGAAGACTGTTGTTGTAGAGGTGCACAGAGTCGAAGAATTAAATACTTTGAAGTATTTGAAAGTCTGTTGCAAGGAGTGCGCACAGGGGTCCTTTTGAGACTTGAGTTGCAAGTGAAATCTCAGGAGGGTCAACACCTTTGAAAACATCCAGAGGGAGACGGAGATTGAAAACATCACACAGAAGTTAAGTTCCAGTAGAAGAACACTGGTTCATTTCACAGGAGCTGTCAAGGAGGAAACGAGTGGTCGAAATTCTCCATGGAGAACTCACGAAGTCAGGATGACCGTAGGATACAGAGGAGTTGTAGTTTGGATAAGGGTTGGATGAACTTATTTCATTGGTGTCAAGGATTAGTGAGGACTATTGATTGTGGTCAGTTTGGACCGTTGGATCTGAACAAGCAGGAATAACCGTGAGATCATAAACCTCTTCGCTATATCGCGTATCGGGGTTTCGGAGGTTGGGAGGAGTCAGTTTGAATAGTAGGAGTTGCAAAGTAGCAAGAGCTGAGAGATCATGTGAATGCATGGCACATATGTTAGGTGGGGACCGCAAGGGTGACAGGTGGCGTACTCGTTGTCAGGTGGAGTCAAACTTTGTTGATTATTTCGCGGTTTCGTAGGTTGGAGAGATGGAAGCCTTACATCGGGATTCATGAAGACGTGAAGTCTGAAACTCCGAATCAAAAAAATGTTCTATAGGGGAGCTAGTCTTGCTGAGCGCGTCAGGGTTTGGCATTTCGGCACTTTCAAAGACAAGAGATAGGGGTTCCTTGTTTCGGGATTTCTGAAATCGTGAAATGTGATACTACTGTGGAGGAGGAGGTTTCAGTAGTAGAGGGCCGAGAAACGTGACAACAGGGATCATGAAATTGCGAGACCTGAAGTCCTGAATTAGCAAAGGGCGTGACGTTATTGTGGTCAAGGAGATTTGGGTTGGCGGCTGGTGTTTGTTCACGCAAGCTCAATTCATAAGGACCTATGGATACGTCATGAGTGTATGAGATATTCCCCGAAGGGGAATCTATGAGTCAATCAAACTCAAGGGCATATTTAGAATGATCTTGAGCGGACCTCGACCCGAGGGTTTGAGGTTCTGCAACATTTTTGTGCGCTTGATGTTCCTTTGAATGGAACAATTGTCGTTCCTTTTTTGTGCCCGCTTCTCCTTTGCACACCTGTTGTTCATTTTGTCATTCCTTCCCTACATTGTTGATAAAATGCTAAACCTTTCCTTTGGGGTACAACTTTCACCAAATAATTTTCACCAGCATTATTTCTAACGATCTATCATTATTTTGTGGACTATCTCCCATACCTTATCAAATTTCTTTTTTGGATCACTTTCTTTGAAATATATTAAACCTTGTTCATAACTTGTAAACACCATAATTCGTTTCTTTTCCCTTATACATACAAATACACTTAAATGATATCTCACCTTTATAATTAATAAGGAGTCTGCAACACACTTTTACTTGACATCCTTACACTTCTTTACAACATCCCTTATTCTTAAGGAGTATATGAGCCTCCCTTCATACACTTCAAAAAAAAAAAAAAAAGTCAATAAAATTTCTTTCTTTTCCCACAAAGAATAGGGGGTCTCATCACAAGCCAACCTACCACGATCATTGGATACTAACCTAAGTGACATTCCCACTATGGCTACCACACCAGGGCAATGGTCTTTAACATTTTCTTTTGTCAAAGGACAAGAGGTATCATCACGAGCTAACTTGTTCACTTAAGTTACATTCTAGTGAGTGGCATTATAATCATCTGGATACCAAACCAGGATAATGGTATTTTTCCGGGAAAAACTTTATATATATATATATATATATATATATATATATATATATATATATATATATATAATAAAAAAGATAAAAATAAAATAAAATAAAATATTTCAAAAAGAATAGGGGGTCTCATCATGAGCCAACCTACCATGATCATAGGATAATAACCTAAGTGACATTCCCACTATGGATACCACACCAGGGAAATGGCCTTTGACATTTTCTATTCAAAGGACAAGGGGTCTCATCACGAGCCAGCTTGTTCACCTAATTTACATTCTAGTGAGTGGCATTATCACTATCTGGATACCAAACCAGGATAATGGTCTTTTTGGAAAAGATGATTCAAATAATTATCAAGGATACATGCTCATCTAAGGGTTAAAAGGTAACCCTGTCGAGGCTATGGACATCTTCTGGCAACAATGGCTCTACCTATGGTATGGAATTTTACCTTAGACGCCAAGTTTCTGCATGTCTCTAGATTTCCTTCACTCAATAATGCAGCTATCATTTCGGTTGTATTCAATAAAACAAAAAAAGTGACAACTTTATGATATGTGGGATATTATTTAAATGAATAGATTTAATTTATTCGGTGTATGTATCCTTCAAAGCATTCTTTTGAGTATAGGGATATTTCAATTCCACAAAAGAGGACTAACGTTTAATTATTACCATTAAAATATGTTGTTTGAAAATAAATCATTGATCCTGATTAGTGGTGGCAGTACAATCATTACTTCTGACCATCAATACCTACACTCATTACTTTCCCCTACACTGACGGTCAAGGTCGACCTTCATATTAATGAGGGGAGTGGATGATCGACATGCTTCTCGATAAATATAGTAGTGATTGTAATAAATACCCACATTTGTAAACATTTGTTGTCTCTGATATTTTCTATTATCGGTCATTTTTCCTCCAAGTTGGTCTAACCAAGTCTGCTACCAGGAATGATAGTTATCCACATTTTCTCACAAAATGGGTCACATAGGTGTGCGCAGGGAGCCAACTTTACTATAGGTTACAGAGTAGGCAAGAGACATCCTGCACCGGTTGGGGTGGATAGAGTACTTCAACCGTCTGCAAGGATATGACATGAATGTCACGAATGAATTCTTTCAGAATCTACAGGGAGAAATCTCTATGGTGCGAGGCATACAAATCTCAGTCACCCCAGAAATCTTAGTAGAGGGCATAGGCCTCCCTACCATGGGCATTCAATGGATAGGAAGCTATGGAAACTTTCACAGACCCTGTGGAAGAATTGGATAAGAAGGGAAAGGGACATAATCCCAGTACCCTCAAAGAACCATGGAAGGAACTGGCAGGGATAATTCAGCGGTACATCACCTGTGATGGACAATATGACGTAATTTGACCTCGCCACCTCAAACTATTGGCAGATTTAAAACAACGGTTAGTACTTAATATACCTTTCTTTTTGAATGCCATATTACATGAGGTTTTCTTAAGAACAAAAAAATCCAAGGACCCTGTTAATGTTATCAGTCACCACATATTAGTTAAACTGATAACAAATAAAGCACTGAGTCAAACTCAATTGACTTGGGATAACCTGATTGAGGCCAATAGACCTCCACAACTAGAGAATCCTAAATTATGCCATGAAGAACAACCACATGAAATTGAAGATAGATAGGCAGAGGAGACTACTGCCCAAAGAGAAATCCCATCTCCTCAAACCGAAGCTAAGGAAGACCCTGCCCAAATCATAGAGGCTCAGACCTCAAAAACAAAGGAATTAACGAAAAAGAGGAAGAGAGAAACAACTATCCCTAAAAGCATCATTTAGACAAGGAGAAGAAGAAGACAAATTTAGGAAACAACTGAAGCAATTCAGGGTACAACAAAACATCCTGAAGAACTTCAAAACTCTACAGAACAGTCTCCACAGGAGAATGTTCAAGAAACTGGGCAACCAGAACAAACCTTACCAAGGAATGATCAGAAAGACACCCAACCAGCATTAGAGCATCTGACAGAACAAATTTTGAAGATATATGAGGTAGAAATAGCCCATGTTCTGGGAAGCTTGGGAACCTCAATTGACAGAGGCACAAATAATCCAGAAAAATACCTAAAACAAGCCTCCTCTTCAAAACCAGCTGAAGATTTTCCTGATATTGAAATGTCTTTTCCAGAGGACACAACACAGGAAGAACCTCGTCTTGAAATAAGAAGCCCTCTTGGACAGATAGAACAATTTGGAGGGAATAGAGGAACAACCATCTGCTAGCCAGAATGAAGAAGACCTTGAGACCTCTCATAAACAAGAATCAACCAAGAGCCATAAGCAAATTAGAAAGTTAAAAAAGGAAAACAAATTGTTGAAGAAAAAGGCTAAGAAGGCTGAAGTATTGAAGAAGAAACTGGGTAAACTCAAGGAAATTATTAAGTAATTGAGGAAATAGTAAGAACAAGAAAATAAGTCCCATAGAAGAAACAAGAACAAAAGGGCCAGAGTGTAAGGAAGAAACCCTCTTCCTAAAGAAGCAACTAGTACAAATTTTGTAGGGATACAAACAGACCCTGAAAAAATAGTAGTAGAAGAAACAGTAGCTCAGAATGAGGAAGTAATTCCTGTAGAAACACAGGAAAATATGACAGCTACAGAAACAATTGATGCTGAGTTGCAGAAAAACACCCCAGTATTAGAGGAAATAGCTCAACTCCTTGAGCAGAATGCTACCATTAGGAGATTGGAGGAAGAATTGATGTAGTCTCTGTTGGCAAATGCTTAACAGGTAGCGTATGCTTGTCATTGATGGCAAGTACAACAGTGAATATGGAAGGATCAGAGTGTGCATCAATGGACAAACAGGAACAACGAAGGCTCAGGAGGAATTAGGGCAGAGTCGAAATTCTTCCAAGTAAGAAGGATGTGTAAGCTTGGAGGAGAAGCATCGTTGATCGATTGGATGCCATCCAAAATTCCCAACAGCATGAGGGTCGTCGGATGTGAATAAAGAAAAGAAGAGCACACTGAAGAGGAGGATAGATCTCAGGCATTAGATCTGAGCGCAGGATCTGACCACCATTGGATCGGGGAAAACCTGCACGGTGTTTAAAGTGCAAGGAGAAAAGGGGCTCACAAAATCCTGAAAGCAGCAGGACCATCCATCTCAAGGGGTTATGTGGACCATTGATCCGACTCCCTGTCGGGATTTCGAGGATCGCGAGTTGAAGAGGTCAAAGAATAATAACCACAGGACTCGTGAAATCACGATATGTGATACCTCGATATAATCTCGACTGTTGGATCAAGGACAAATATGGACCATTGATCCCAGTTCTTGTCGGAGTTTCGGGGATCGAGAGTTGGACATGTCAAAGATTATTGACATAAGGAATGTCGAAATCGCGATATGCAAATTCACGAAAAGATCTTGACCATCAGATCACCAAGGAATGTGGACCGTTGATCAAGCATGAAGAAGGCCTGTGAAGTGTCGAAATCACGACAAGATATTAACCATTGGGTCCATAGGAAACGTGGTGAAATATCGTCATGTCGTTGACTGGAAAGTCAAAGGAACGAGGTTTGATATTAGCCGTCAGATCAAGGTTTGATCTTGACCGTTGATCCAACTCCATCTCAGATTCTCGGCTATCGTGACTTGGAGTGATGAGACCCTTTATCACAGGAACTGTGAGATGTGAATTCACGAAGAGATCCGGACCATCAATACACCAAGATTCTAGACCGTTGATCGAGCTCCATCTCGGAGTTTCGCCTATCGCAACTTGGAGTGATGAGAACCTCCACCTAAGGAACAGTGAGATGCGAGATCGTGAAAGTGTCTTATGCATAAGGTTGTGGTCACAGCCCTTGGTCATGAGAAGGGAAGGAGTCAGTCTAGATAAGATCCATTTCGGGGTTTCGGAGATCGCGACTTGGAGAGTCGAGATGCCTCATCTCCGGATTCACGAAACGCGAATTCGTGAAAATCAATTTAATCATAAGTGCTTGGTCATGGCCATGGTCATATAGAGGAAGGAGCTAGAATAGAAAATCTCTATATCGAAGCTTCAGAGATCGCGACTTGAAGTGTCAAGACACTTGGGCATAGGAATGCTGAAATGATGAAACCTGATTTAAAGGCAAGATTAATAAAGTTCATCCAATGACGCAGATAAACCTGAAGGAAATCGGAGGGCTACTGATGCATGACGCAGTGAAACTGCCAGAAACCATTGATGACGTCTACTAGATAATTCGAAGAGACCTCTGTGTGATTTCCATAGGAGATGAAGAGTCTCAAAGCTTCGTCCAGTGAAGGAAGACTATTCTTAGAAGGGATTGACAGATGGGTGAGCGTTGAAGTCTGTAACTGAAACATAGAAGGTGAGATCGACTGTCATAGAGAAGATGAAGAGTCTCAAACTGCCAGAGAGGCTGAGGAATCTCAGTACAACATACAGTGAAGTTGAACACGTGGGAAAACCACGAGAGAAGCTGAAGAGTTACCATGATGATCAGACAGAGCACTCGAGAGGTGGAGGATATCGGCACAGAGTCATCATGCGGAGGCATTGTGAACATTGCATGCACAAGCTGCACAAAATCTATAAATACATGATATAAGGAAGAGAAGTGGTTGCTGTTGTTGTTGGACGTTGTTGTGATTGTTGTTGATGAAGGTGATTCTTGTGTGAAGAAGGAGGAGAGTGCAACAACTAAAGAGCACAGAAGAGGAACTGTGCAGTGAATGGACATGGCGCATAGAGCATAACAAGCGGAAGAATAGACAACGCAAGTGATGTGTGCAGAGAGGCAATGAGGTGGACAGAGCAACGAAATGCAGTAGAACAGTGATGAGTCTAGTAAGCCATTGTTGAACCTCATATCACTGTAATAAGTTTCAGTAGCAAATATTCATATTTTAGGGTGGTTGGGAGGAGCTAGGGAGGACTTGTGTCCTCAAAGGTTCAAGTGGGTGCTTGAACACAGGGAGTTGGTGCTTCCTTCTAGTTGGTGCTAGAAAAACTAGGGAGTTGGTGCTTCCTTCTAGTTGGTGCTA